>CM051386.1:15216113-15246113 GCA_028015245.1 Cardamine occulta | reverse complement strand
ATATAGTATCCGTCGGAAATCCGTCGGAAATTTCGACAATTCAACAGGTTTTGTGGTTTTTAAGTGAGATTTTACGATCCGTTTCTCTTGAAATATGTTTGTAATATGAATTGTTACTCATTTCAATGATAAAATACTAACAAATACCTTGTTCTATATTAAATATACCAAAATTAGAAAATATTATGAATTTTGTTTATAAATCATCGCTTAAGTATATGTATCATTGTCTAACATGTAAACATCATTGTATGAATTTTTCTAATTTTGGTATATATGATAGATAACAAGGTTTTTGGTATTATTTTTTGATTGAAATGAGTAACATAGCATACTACAAACATATTTCAAGAGAAATGGACTATAATAAACCCCGAAATCCGTTGGAAATTTCCGACGGATTTCCGACGGTTTTGTGGTTTCACGTGTCTCGTCCTAAGGTTTAGTCTGACATATGACTAGACAAGCCGAAAAACAAATTCCGTCAAAAATCCGTCGGTAATCCGTCGGAAATCCGTCGGAAATCTGTCGGAAAATTTCCGACGGATTTCCGACGGAATCGGCAATTCCGACGTAATTTCCGACGGATTTCCGATGGAATCGTCAATTTTCATGTCTATCGGAAATACGTCGGGAATCCGTCGAAAATTTCCGACGGATTTATATTCCGTCGGAAATGCGGTAAATTTCTTGTAGTGCGAGCCTTTCCGCTGCCAGTCTAGAGGATAGTTGCGGCAGTCGAGCCCTGAGATCATGGCATGCTCTCGTAGCCCATATCATATCGGAATCCCATTCACAACAAACCACACCTCTTTTTTCCTCTCGATCTCAGCAGTACGCACCAACAACATCCACATGGGTTGAACCATGTGATTGCTCTTTGGCATGTGCATAATGTGGCGGAACTGCACATGGTCCTCAAACCAAAGTCTCTCACTCTCACTCAGATCCAACTCGTTAAACGTCTCCAAAACCTCTAAGATGTGGCAACGGGTTGACACCTTAATGTTCTTGCTATACTCCTCAGGCGGAAAATACATTGCCGGTTTCATGGCTTCCTTCTCTGCCCATGCTTCCTGCAACAAATACAGTCTTATCAACCTAGTCTCGCCTCCTCCTCCGTCGACTGCACCTCCGTCTGCGCCTCCCCCTCCTTCTCCGCAATCGTCTCTGCAGTCGTTCTCACCTCCTCCCTCATCTCCGCAGCATCTCCTTCACCAGTCGTACCAGGGGCACCGGAGCCGAAGGCGCTTTCGGCTGGGTTTTTCTCCTCTTCGCTGCTTTCTTCGGCGGGCTATTCAATGGCTTCTTCTTCCCACCTCGAAGTTCCATTGCTAGATTGATTACTCTGAAGATTGAGAGATTACCGTTACTTGATCGAATTGAAGGAGATTGATTCGAATTAGGTTTTTTTTTTGTCAAATGAGATGTGAAGGCGAATATCTCGTTTATCTGAAACAGGTGGGTCGGGTCCAACCGAATTCAGCGGGTTAAACCCGGATATAGATCGTAATATCCATTAAGTTATGTGGTTTTTCTGTCTTTTACTCGTCCAAATTAAAAGGGGGTCATGGGGGACAAACATTTTCGTCTGAGGGAGATATGAGGAGTTTTCCCATCTTATTGTATATTGCACGTTCTACTATCTCTTATTACTTATGTAAATATCTGTAACGATGTTATTCTAACATACGAGAAACACCATTAACAAATATATATGGTCTCCTAAATTTTATTTTATTTATTAAGTAGGCACGGCCCTCGTACCTAAAAACAAATCCGAAGATATTCCCGATAAAATTCATGGCTCTCCTTCATCGGTTTATCTTCTCGAAAAACCAATGAACCTGTAGGAACACAAGAATTCTTGTTGAAACACGAAACTCTGTTTCACACTTTATTAGAATTCTCTCAAGATGATAACTCACTCTTGATGGTTTTACAATGCCTTAAGAACTACCCTTCTTAATCTAAGACTTATGATTTATAACCTCGTAGATAAGTAATACGTTACTCTCACACACTTGCAAAGCTTTTTGTTCTGCGCTTTTGATATATCATGGTTTTTACGGTTTTTATACCATGATATATATTATTTATCGAGTCATTAACATGCATTTAGAGTCCTTTTAGAGTATTTTACAGGTTTTAGCACATTTGGAGCTTTTGGCGTATTTTGGATCATTTTTGGACACTTGGAGCTGAATATTGAAGTTGGCACGCTTGCAGACTGGTTGTGTCGATCGACATGGACGCCCACGCGGAGAAGCTACTTAAAGTCGAAGTTTATAACTTAAGCCCAGAAGTTCCAGATTATTACAGAAGACCCTAAGTCGTGTTGAAGCTTATATATTAGAGTTTTTTAGGTCTAATAGATGTATCTTTGATTATTCATTCAGCACTTATCATCATCAATTTGTCAGAGATCTTTCATACCTTTTGTGGTTGATCTGAGACACTTTGTATTCAGATTTCGAACCCCTTTTATTTTGAGTTTATGATATCTATTCTTAGCATGTCTTTGTTATTCTCTAATATGTCTGAGTAGTTTCATAGTTAGGTTGAAGGTTATCAAAGGTTTCATGTGTGTTGATTGATGAGATTGGTTGGAATTCATCATATCATGTTCTTCACCTAGGTTGTTCTCTATGCTAGTTTTAGCTTGATCACCTAATAACTGGATCATAGGTTGCTAGATTGATGCGAGAGTGTAATTTACAGCCTGATCAAAACCTAGTGTGAGCAAATTAGCTATTCGCAAAGAGATTTGGTTTAGTGAATTTGTGAACTTATCGAACTTGTAGAGATTGCATGTTTAGACTTATAGATTCGCAAAGAGATTTGGTTTCTAGGGTGTTAAACATAGATAGCTTTCGCAGCGAGAGTTGGTTAGCTTTAAAGTCGTGATTCGAGTTCTAGAACCGGTTTTAATTAGAGTCCAATCAATGATTCAATCATCATACTTGATTTCCTGCGATATTCCTTTGACTTAGCGCTTTTCTCTATTGTTTACACCTTTCTCTTGTTTAATTTCCTGTCTTGTTATTTAATTTAATCTATTTTACTTAGCTATTTTTGATACTATATAATTTATTGTGAAACGCGAGTCCCTGTGGATTCGATCCCACACTATACTACTGTGTGCATCACCGTGCACTTGCGGTTAGTTATTTGGGTTAAAACCTGAGCCCTATCAGCTTGCAAATCTAATAACGGCTAACTGTAAAGCTCAGACCTTGGCTCATATTTATATGCAAGTGTCAAGTCTGATTCTAGGTTACTGTCATTTGATTCAGAAGCCTCCAAATCTTCAAGATATCTTCTCTAGATCTATTCTTTCCAAACTGCTCGATCCTCAGCATTTCGAGACTCTATCAGTTGTTAAATGATCCACGCCATTAATTCTTGCTCACCAACTCCACGTCATTTTCTAGCTAACTTGATGAGTGCTTTAGAACAGATAGCTTGCTCCTTGTTTCTACAAGTCGTGGTCTGATGAAGCTTACACTTACAATCTCCCCCTTTTTTATTGTATTTGTCACTCCAAGCATTCCCTGTAAAAAAAAACACAAGACCAGTGCTCCAAACATGCAATATCATCATATCACAAATTGATTAATACAGCGGAAGATATGTAAATAACCATATGCAAGTTTTAGTAAACTACAACAAGATTAAATCCAAAAGATTCAAACACATTCCAAACTGAGATCAAAAGGGAAAAACAAAATGTCAAGACAACACTTAAACTCCCCAGAAAATAAGCTTCCCCTAAAGACTAGCAGCTCCCCCACACTTATTCAGACTCAGCATCCTCTTCATAACCCTCTGAACCATTTTCTTGCTCAGAGTAAGAGCCAGAAGAAGAAGACTCTTATGAGGCTGAGCTGGATTCTTCCTCTGCAGCAGATTAAGATCACAATTTTAGAGACGAATTGATTAAGTCTCTCTAACCTTGAGATTGCAAGTGATTTTTGGGACCATATTTGACGCCGTTATTCGGTGAAGAATGGATTGAGGGTGCAACGTATAAAGGCTGAACTTGTGACTTGTCGTAAACACGAACTTTCTATTGGATCGTATTACGGTAAATTGGACTTCTTTGGCTGAGTTTCGACAATCCAAAACAACACATGGAAGCTTGTGAATTCTAGCATGTTTTGCTAATATTATATTATTAATAACTAGTAATAAGATCCCTCGTTACTGCTCAGAAGAGCAGTAATAGGTAGAGATGACATAGATTGTTCAACGAGATCCACAACAGAATCCTTTCCATTTTTGCTAGCAACAACCTAATGGAGGCAGTCAAATAACCATATAGAAGGATTATAATCAAACTATATACAATAATTGAAAATGTATACGACCCTTAATTTACGAGAACAATATGTCGAAACACAAAACATACTGCTACAACTTTTATTAGAAATGTATCAAGATGATGACACACTCTTGACGGTTTTACAAAGGTTAAGTGTAAGAATATTTATTCTTATATGACATATGTATCTTTCGGTTTAATGTTAGGATCAAGTTTATATTAAAGTTAATGATTTTGATATAAAAGATGACACCGCGATGGATTGGTTTCGATTAATGAATTAGAGTTCCGGTGTATTGATAACCCTCCTCTCTTACCTATATTTTATGTATAAGGATCCTTCTCTATGGTTAACATATATAATGTAAAGGTAGTTAATAAATATTTAATTATTTATAACTACATATTATTATATATGTGCAAAGGGATGTGAATGGTGGTGGTGGTTACCTACATGTGTTTCTTATAAATAGAAGATTAGCAATCTCCTTTTTCGATTCTTAAAACCGCTGACCTAAACTTACAGACCTTGACTCCTATTTATACTCGAGGATCAAGCCTGACTCTAGGTTTTCTTAACTCCTATTTATACTTCAAGATATTCTCACATTACAAACTACTTGATCTTGTGCATATCATTATCGAGCATCTTCAAATTGTTAACAGATCCACATCAACATACTTTAACCACCAAGTCCACGTCACCTTCAATCCACTTCATCTTCTAAAAGTCTCGATACTTCTAATAGAGAAAAGCTTCATGTTGTTCCCACAAGTCATGTCCATTAGAGCTTACACTTTCAATCAGCCGGAGCAGGCTGAGCACATGGTGGTGCTGGGTCACCGGAAACAGGTTTAGTTGCTGACGACTTGATGCTTGGGGTCAAGTGTGACAATGTGACTGGGTGACTGAGGGGCTGGGCTTGAGCGAGACCCTGATTTCTTGATCTTTTTCGACTTCTGGGTTGTTGGAACAGTTTAAGATTTTAATTTTGTGACTGCAGCCTGAGCGATCTTTTCGATGAAACTGTCAGAGTCGACAAGTTCAAGCCGATCAGTTGTCACTCAACTTACTCACTTAGTCAACAGGCCCATAAGGTATACCTTAAGAGAAACACACAAAACTTAAAAACAAACATTAATTTTTTAACATCCCAATTTCTGATATATAGTGGTGCATGAGGAGCACTTAAGAGAATTCATTTAACTACCTATGTCACCAAAGTGCACTTATCTTTTTCGCACTTGTCCAGAGAGAACTCTAAAGTTAAGCGTGTTTGGGCTGGAGTAGTAGTAGGATGCGTGACCTATCGGAAAGTTATTTCCGGTACCGTGTGACTGAGGCCAAAACACAAGGAAATATCATGTGGTAATTTGTAGGGACAATAGCAAGTCTTTCGAGCCTCCAAGGATAACGCACCGGCCATCGGAAGAGGGTGGAGACCACGGGCCGAGATAGGGTGTGGGGGCTCACAGACGGTGGCTATCGGGGCGTTACAAGTTCACTCAAATTCAAATCCTACTATGCAATACTTGGGCTTTGATCATCAAAGGTAGGTGCAGTCACACGATGGATCATTGGAATTTGATGTAGGAGTGTGCCTACCTTTGTGCAATGCTTCTTACTGCTTCTTTTTGCATAAGGGAGGAATGAGGATCTTTGAGCATAGATTTTGTACCCCCTCCCCCATGTTTTTTTGAATGCATTCTTTTTCTTCTCTCCTATACAAGATTTATCCTTTGTCTAGTCCCTAGATTAGCTCATGTTTCATGTTATGAGAAAGGCAACTCCTTCTGCCCCTTATATCTTCCCTCATTGCCTTTCACATTTGATCTGGCTCAAACTTTACTGACTGAGCTGCTTAAAGACATGAAGCGTAGTTCTTTCTCCGAGTGAACTTAACAACAAGAAATTTTGGTAAACTCATCTTTTCAGTTCTTCTTGGTTGTAAAAAAGGTAAAAAAAAATTAGACCATTGCAGTACTCTAGATCAACTCATGTCCATGTGTTGTCACTCATACAAAAAAGAACATTAGAGAGCACCCACACTCAAGAATTTTTGCAAGTTGATAATCGTGCTACGATCCAAGGGTTTGGTGAAAATATCAGCAAGTTGTCACTCTGTGGGTACATGTTCTATCACCACTTTGTTTTCCTTAACCAATTCTTTAACAAAGTGATGTCTAATAGCGATGTGTTTAGTTTTAGAGTGTTGCACATGATTTTATGAATTATCAATGACACTTTTGTTATTACATTTAATAAGCATAGGGTCACAAGAACTCACATTAAACTTGAAGTTTGATTCATAAGTCATTGTCTTAACAAACTCGTCAACTAGCACTTGAGATGTTTTGATTCATAAGTCGTTTTGAGCCTATATTGTGTTAAGAAATGGCAAGTTTTAGATCTGTTTTAGATAATTTTTAATATTCTTCTTTCTATTATTTATATGTTATTGGAGTGGTTGTAGCCGCTGAAAAAGTGATTGTTAGAGAAACGACATCATGCAACGAAGGCGTGGTGTTCGACATGAACGTTTATCTTCGAGATGAAGAGTTAAGAGAAACAAAACTTATGGTCTTGAATACTATATAGTATTATAATAATGATTTTAGATCGCATATTTGATATCTTGTCAATTTAATTGTTTTAGGAACACCATGATATTTTGCATACCTCATGGAGAATTTGCTAGAGAGTTATATATGTATTGGGAATCCCCCGAAGATGTAGTAGTACTGTGCATCTTAAGGTTTTGCATGATTTCAAACTTAAGAGGTGATTACTAAGTATTTTATTTGTACTCATTTTTTTAATCAATTATTTCCAATCAAATTCATTAATAATTATCCAAATTATTTAAGTTTTACAGGTAAATTTGTTATCGAAAATGAGCCAGGATGTTCTAAGATGTTTTACAATGCAGTCGTAATTTTATAAACGGTAAGTTGTAGCTTTCTACTATGTAGATCTATTTTGAAAAAAAAAAAAATAGTTTATGTTCTCTATATATATAAAATTTTGATTAATATTTACATTTATATACACGATTAAACAGAGTGACCAAGAATCCTGCTTGTGAATCTGAAATATGGTCATATTGGTTACCCTGCAACTTCGAAGATAATAACTTCGTGAATCTGAAATATGGTCCGAAATACGGTTACAGTTAGACAAGCACATAGTCAAAAGAAAATAAATGATGAAAATTATACTGCGATAAGATCTATAATAGTAAAATTTCATATATTTGAAACAAAAATGAATGACCAAATACTTAATATTTATATTATTTAGTTTAAATTATTTATTGATAATTTAACTAAAATTGGTATTATTTGTAGTTAATGTTATTATTTGGCTTAAGATATGATTTGGAATGTTTTAAATATTATGAAGATCAGGGAAAACTAGTAAACTACTACTATATTGATGTTTACAAATAACGTTATTATAAATATTATTAATATTATTATAAGTAATGTTACAATTAATACTAATATCAATGTTCATTACTAATATTATTGCAGTATCTAACAAGATATAGAGTGAATCATAATTTGGAGTGTGATATGTAGAAATTTTTAATAGTTTTGTGTTATATACATTTTAATTTATATAAAATTTGATATTTAGATAATTTAGTTTTTTTAATGGAAAATTTTATTACTAAATTTCTATTTTTCTATATTCATGATATATTCTAAATCTTATCAATATTTCTAACAAAAAACCTAATCTTAGTTGGAAATTAGAATGTATAAGTTGTTAATTGTGTCGATTGTTGCTCACTTGCTCTATATATATATATATAGGTGGAGATGGTTTCTTTCATCACCCACGCATATCTCATAGAAATCTCTCCGTCAGCATATTAGTAATTGAAAACTTCCTAAGGATCTTGACTTTGATTTCCATCTCATGCACGAAAGGATTTAATGTTGAGACATCTACCAAACACTCTCGTTTTTTGAATGACTTTTTCATAGCATTCGAAAGCAAGTAAGCCCCCATCTACCAATCTTATGAATATAGAGAAGTTGAGTTTTAGCACAACATAAATAATGTTTAGATTATTTACCGGGTCTTATCCAATTACGTAAACAATCAACATGAATTGCCTCACCAATTAGATATACAAATAAAACAAACACATATTTAATATAAATTATACAACAAAATATATACTAAGTGAAGCTTATTTAAACATATGAAATTACTTACCTACTAAAACATCACTATCGTGTTCTTCGTTCAAAATATCCTTGAAACCGACAAACTCAACAAATTTAGTCTGTTCTTCAAGATAAATTTTGACTATTTTTGTATACCGTAAAAAAATAATTCTATAAGGGTGTGACGTAGCTGTGCAAGATCCTGACTGATGAACTACTTTAAAAGTGGTAACACCAATCCACCAATCTTCCAACAGCTTAGATCTGAACTGTTTGAATATACCATCCATTATGATAGCTTGAATCTTAACTCCCTTAATCAAAAAAATTAATTAAAATTATATTCAAAAATTTGAATATACTCTTATACATGTTCGTCAACTAAAATAAGCTCAATATTTTTGCGACAAACGTGACGACCTTCATATATCCATATAACTCTTACACGAATACGTCATTCATACGTAGAAGGAGTTAAACGCCCGACACTTACTTTCATAATCATTGAATTTGTGGAAAAAATATTTATCTATAGAATATAAGTGTTTCATCGAGTAACTTATATAGAGATATTATAGGGTTTGTTGTCGCTGCTTGCTATCGAAAAACGTCCATAAAAAGAAAATAAAGGAAATATAACAAAAATCGTTACCACTATTTTTTAGAATAAAATTTAATTTATAAACAATTTCCATTTATTATATTGCAAATATATAAGTTCAATATATCGTTGTTTACTATAGAAGTTGCTATCGGAAAATATCCGTAGAAATAAATTAAAGGAAATATAACAAAAATCAATTTATAAATAATTTCCATTTATTATATTGCAAAATATAAGTCCCATATTATTTTTCTACATAATAAAAAGTAATTAGAACAAAATTTTGGAAAATCAATACACTAAATATATTATTAAGTGCAACATAACAAATTATAATAAAAGATATATTAAAACAGTATATCATAATGATTCACATCTTTTAGTGTAAAAGTGAAGATGTTTTAGATAATTATATATACATTACACAGTAATGATTACTTAGTAAAAAATTATAGGATATATATCAAAATATGAAGTGAAAAAGAGTAAAAAAAATCTAATGATTGATATGAAAAGATATAGTTAACTAGGGAAAGTCCCGCGCAATGCGCGGTTTGATATATAATTATTGTGTTTATAAAGCTTTTGTTTTTAATATTGGTTTGGTTTTTGATTATTAGCGCGGTTTGATATATAATTATTAAGTTTATTGTTTTTAATATTGTTAATAACCTTCATTTTGAAAATTTTGAATTTAAGGTTCAACCAAATGACAGATTTGAATTTGATATTTGAAATCAATTTAAAATTTGAATTTTATTAATCTTGGAAACCATTTACAAATTCTAAATAACGTTAGCAGAAAGATATTAGAGTTTTTATTTGAATTTCAGTTTTAGAAATCTTAGAAAGCATTAAAAAATTTGGTGTTAATTAGTAATCTACTTTATTATATGAGATTAAAATGGTTTAAGGTTTTGATGTTTAATTTGTTGGTTAGGTTTAAGGTTGTGGTGTTTAATTTGTTGGTTAGAGAGAAAAAAAAATTAGAAAGAACAAAATGTGTTATGGTAGAAGTGGACACGTGGCAGCTTCTCAGAGCTCCACAGGAGGTAACCCATAAAAAACTTTAAAAAAAAAAATTAGGAAAGACAAAATGTGTCATGGTAGAAGTGGACACGTGGTAGCTTCTCAGAGCTCCACATGAAGGTAACCCTACTATATTATATAAGATAGTACATCATAATTATGTATATGTCAAGAATTATAGATTGTAATAATTACTCTCGAAAAAAAGAAATAAAGAAAAACTGTTCGTTTTCCATATTCTTCTCTCTACATAACCCTAACTGCTGCTCTATAAATAAAAGATTAAACCGACTACCACAACCATTTGTCTCATGTATTCATTGTAGTAAAGATAAAATTTCAAACTAGGTTTCTCTATGACATTTTCTTTCTTAACTTTTTATTTACTGATTTTTTCCTTGTTATTTGATATATAGTAAAAAAAAATTTCAATGGCTGGATCAAGCTCAAACAAAAGAAAGGCCTTGATGTCAGCTTGAGAGAGGGAAGCAGAAGAAAATATCAAAATGGCGAGATCGGAGGGCACTATGGACTCAAAACTCCGATATGAAGCTATCTTAAATATGATGAAGGAAAATATGCAAAAGAAGAATGCAAAACAAAAATTCGCTCTTAGCCTCACAGAAAACAAGTCAAAATGATCTCTGGTTGATAAATTGATGGGTGAAGGGCAGGTTGACTTGGAAGCAAAAAGGAGATAGTGGGAGGCCAAAATGCTGAATAGAGAATCCAAACTTGAAAAGTTCAAAGTATCTAAAATTGATTAGCTCAAACTTGGGGTCCCCTCTATGCTTATTAGTCTAATCTCATTCACTTCTCCTTGTGAACCTTTTTAATTACGTTTTTTTAAGTTTTATCCTTTTGTTGTATGAACCTATTTATCTTTTATACTCTTTATTTTCTTATGTTTGAATGGTTATTTCGGTTTGATTTTGTTTAGAGGTGTCAAAACGGGCTTACCTCAATCCGGTCCGCTATGGGGCGGGTATGTACACAAAAAATTAGGCCCGTTTAAGGGCGGACCTCGTGGGCATGTCAGACGGATTGCGGGATTTAGCGGGTTATGTCCGCGGGTTAGCGGGTCGGCCCATGGGCTACAAATATTTAAATAAAATACAAATTATATATAATATTTTTATATAGTTAATATAATATGTGAACTATATGATAATATAAAGAAATTTAAAGTTTAAAATTATAATATTTACAAAGAAAAATGATACTTCAAGTTAATTTAAATTTTAAAAAAAAATTATTTTAATTTCTAAAAATAAATTTAATTTTGAATAATATTTAAAAATATGAAAAATAAGTCCGCGGACCTGCCCGTTAACCCATTGGGCTTAGCGGGACGGGCATGGACATAACTTTATTGCCCGCAGGTCAAGCGGGCCGGCCAGCCCACACATTCATTTAGGCCAAATATAGTTTTTCATTAAAGGGCAATTTTCTTATATAGCACAAATCCCCTAACCTCACACTTTTAGGGTTTAGAGTTTAAAAAACCTTAAATCCTACCCCCTAAAAACTATAGCTTAAACTCTAAAATAGTTAACCCAAAACAAAAAATTAAAATATAATCGTTATAAAATGCAATAATTGTCTTATAATGTTTTTGGGGCTATTTCTAAACCATTTGGGACTATTTTAAGAAAATTCTCTATTATATAGTATATATTAGGCCCCGGACATTACAGCGGGAGGAAAGCATATCTAAAATTAAAATTTAATAAACTTAAATATGTAGGTATTTGGAGAAACTAATTATATTTTTGGTTATAGATTTTGATTATAATGTGATGTGTGTATATTGTTGGGTACGTCAACTCTTTATGTATCTAATCCGAATTACACGAACTCGTTTGGATAAGGGTAATAGAATTTACCTGTTTGGATCAAGATATTTTTTTCAACGAATAAAACTCGGGTCGGATAATTATCTAAGTTATCCGAATTACCCATTTGGATAATTATAAATTTAAAAAATTCTATATAGATTTCAATGATATGTAATTATGTATATATACATCTTCATGAGTTTTTACTTTTATGATTTGGAATAGTATAAAAGATTACTTTTAAATTCTTTTTTCAGAATTGAATATGTTTATATCATTCCACACTACACGATGCCAGCAGATGCGGAACACGTCACTGTCCTTCGAGTTGTGATCAGAGAAGATTTCTCTCGAATCTTAGCCGAGAGATTAGTCTTGGACTTCGAGAAGGTTCTTCACGAGCTCGACACATTCCCAGTGAGGGTTCGCGTCAGAATTTGGATCTTTTTCTTTCATGCTGCTAATGAATGGTGTGATTTGTAATGTATATTAGACTAAGATTGCACTTGCGCCTGTAATTGAATATAACAATACATTTACTAATTATATTTATATTTTAAAAGTTAGATATTTAGTACAATATAGAGAGAGAATTGTATACAATATTGATTATTTCTACTAAATTTTTCTTTAAAAAAAAATAAATCCTGATATTTTCTTTAATTCTTTCTAAATGACAACATTTTTCTAAATATACCATAACACAATACCAATTATCGTCGGAAAATGTAATAATGCTATGGAATCTCTAAACGGCTATTAGTAAAACGAGAATTGGTATATAAAAATAAATAATTTAAAATCTCTAAATTTAATGACAACTAAAATAATAAAGGGTGGATATTTAGCATAATCATCATATGTATTATATATATCCAAGGCAGCATCACACCTTTTTTTTTTGTTTTTTTTTTACCTTTGAAGGCTCTCTGAATCAAGATTGTTGAAAAAATCGAGTTCTTGAAGAAGCTTCGCGAGCTTCGTCATGTTGTCTTCCTTTATGTTCGCAGGAACTTTCTCTTCATACCCACTCCCACTCATAATCTTATGCAACTTCTCGATTTGTCTGAAAAAAAAACGACAAAGATCAGTGTCCAAACAAAAAAGAAAAAACATATTCCTATAAACACACAATTCAATAATTACAAATAAAGAAACTTACTTTTGTATGTCATCAATCGTTTTTCTGATTTTTTCACTTTTAGTTTCTGCATCAATGGCTTCATCCACTTTGAAATAAACCTTGAGGTTCTCGTTAACTATCTCAAAGGCAGATCCAGCTAATAAAGTTGCTTGTTCTCCTCCTCTGTTTAGCACAACCTATATTTGTGCACAAAAAATTTAGAAAAACAAAAAAATCTAAACACACAAAATTGCATATCAATGAAGATCAAGATCTCAAGTCACCTCTAAGGATGAGAGATATGCAAGGGTTATGATCTCTAACTCATGGGATTGTACAATCTTGAATGTGAACTCGTTTTCACATAGAGCAAATGCTTGCAACCTAAGAAAAGAAAAAGGTTATATAACTAGAGAAACAAAAATAAATTGGCCGTATCCTAAAAATCAGTTTCTGACCTTTCCTTCTTTGGTTTCTCCTGCAATGTTTCTCTCTTTGCGTTAAGAGATGTCTTAGTCATCAGAATTATCTCCATTGCGGTTTCCACCTTTTCGTTTCTCCAGTTCTGTGATCAAGTCATATTAGAAATCGGAAAACAACGAATTATAGAACAAGAAAAGGTATTTAGAAAGAGAGACACCTCGATGGGAGATGGGTAGTCACAAATCATGATAGAAGCTTTCCGTTCACAGTCTTTTGGCCAAGGCAATCGTTGCCAAAGCTCTTCGGTAACAAAAGGCATAAATGGATGAAGCAATCTCAACCCAGTCTCTAAACAAATCCAGAGAACATGTTGTGCATGTGTCCTCTCTATACCAAATTCTGGTTTGGTAAAATAAGGCTTGATTACTTCAATGTATACATCACAAAACTGGTATTTCCACCAATGGTGAACCGTGTTGGCTGCATCCGAAATCTCGTAAGCATTCAACGAATCAACTGTCTTCGATATCGTGTTGTTTAGTACCGAAATAATCCATTGGCAGCTCAATGGCATGGTTTCAGGGTGTAGAGTTAACAGAGGAGTGTAGCCATCGCCAAGATTGATCATCGCAAATCTAACTGCGTTCCAGAGCTTATTACACCATTCACGGTAACCATTCACTTGCTTAATATCCATATTTATTCTATCAGACTTGGAAAACAAAACAAAAACAAAAACAAGTCTATAAGACCATCATATATACAATTGAAGAAGCAAAGAGTTTGAGTGATGTTTAAGTACCTGAGCTGTGTAACAAACAAGAGCAAATCGAAGAGCATCGGCTCCACATTCAGGGATACCTTTTGGAAAATCCTTGGCATTTCCTTCTTTGGCAAGTAAAAGTTGCTTTGGATCCAAGTTACTATTTTCTAACCTTCTATGAAGACCAGCAAGAGTTTCGCCATTAATAACTTCAAGAGGATCAATACCATTTCCAAGAGACTTTGACATCTTGCGTCCATGCGCATCACGTATCATAGGATGCATATAAACCTATCGCAGAGACAACAATCTATTTTTATTAGCATATATATATATATATATATACATGTATCTACTAGAAAGACAGTTATATATGATTTGAAATTACGAACCTTGTTGAAGGGAACATCACCACTAAGTTGCATACATAGCATAACCATGCGAGCAACCCAAAAGAAGAGAATATCATGTCCAGTTTCAAGAACAGAAGTTGGATAAAAAGCTTTTAAGTCATCAGTTTCATCTGGCCATCCCAAATTAGATAAGGGAGAGAGTGCAGACGAGAACCATGTATCGAGCACATCAGGATCTTGAGAGAGCGCGAATTTCTTCCCATAAAATCTATGATTAGCTTCTTTTTGAGCTTCTTCCTCACTTCTGGCAACGATCCAATGGTCATTGTAAGAGCCAACATCCTTAAGTTGATCTTCTTCTAGAGTTGTATACCATGCTGGTATTCTATGTCCCCACCAAAGCTGTCTCGAAATGCACCAATCATGTATGTTCTCTAGCCACCTGTAAGATCAAGTGTGAATGTTATAGGCGATGATTTGTGATAAATAAAAGACAAAACTTGTTCATCATCATTACAGAACCTTCTCCATTCTGCTGTGTACTGCTTTTGTATAAACTCTAGTTTCTTGTTTTCATCATTGATAGCAACATCAAGAGCTTTCTTCCCCATGACTTGACAATTCACGTACCACTGAGGCTTTATCATAGGCTCAATAACATCATTAGTTCTTGAACAACGTTCAAGTCTCATTTCATTGTTTTTGGCACCTCTGTACAACCCCTTCTTCCTCAGAGCTTCAACAACAGCTTCACGAGCCGTAAAGCGTAGCATCCCTGTGAACTCAGGGCCACCATCCGTATTGATCTTTCCATCATCAGTAAATATGTTTATAAATTCAAGATTGTGACGCTTTCCAAACGCAAAATCATTGGGGTCATGAGCAGGAGTAATCTACAAGAGAAGAAGAACAAAGTAAAGTAATCTTGACACATCAAACAACTGAGCAAAAGGAAAAAAAAAGAAGGAAACAAGCTCATACCTTAACACAACCAGTACCAAAGTTTGGATCAACGAGTTCTTAAATCGCAGATAATTGGCAACTTCCGTCCATCGATAAATGGATGCACAGCAAACTTCGCGATGAAGATGCTTGTACCTTGCATCATCAGGATGAACAGCAATGGCGGTATCACCAAGCATTGTTTCCACTCTAGTAGTGGCAACAACAACCTCTCCCGAGCCATCCTCGAGAAGATAAGCAAATGAAGTAAGAAGACCAAATTCCACTGGCTTCTCATATCCAGGCACTTCTAGCAATGTTCTTTCTTTAATGTCAATATACGTAACCTACATATGCAGAGCCATAAGAAAACATGTAATTTAATAATCATAGAGCTATCAGATACTTGACACTTACCTCATCTTTAGATATGGCTGATCTTAAGCTACAATCCCAATTAACCATCCTATTATCTCTGCCAAAGCAACATCATTACCTTCATGTTAGTACAACACAAGTCGTGTACCTTATTGAAGATTTAAAACATATATACCTATAGATAAGCCCTTCTTTGTATAACCGTACAAAAGCCTCCGTGACAGCTTTTGATCTTTGCTCGTCCATGGTAAAGCACTACATATTTACAGATAGAAAACACTTGTGTATAGATTAGCACAGCAAAAACAGGTGAAGATACAGACAAGGAGATGCTGAATTTTACCTCCCGAGACCAATCAAGAGAAGCACCTAAACGTCGTTGTTGTAACATGATTGTACCACCAGACTGGTTCTTCCATTTCCAGACCTACCCGTAATCATACACAAGCACAACATATTTCATCTTGAAGCTTTAGAATTTCTGAGTGCAATTTAAGTTTTAACTCACTTCTTTAGTGAATTCTTCACGGCCAAGATCATGTCTACTCAATCCTCTTTTAGACTTGATGTATTTCTCAACCACAACCTACAAGTGTATTCAAGCATAGTAGTATTAGTAACCACTAGTTTGACATATATCCTAACAAAATTACTATAGGAGAAATAATCTGATACAATAAATTTTACAAACATGCAGACCTGTGTAGCTATACCAGCATGGTCAACTCCAGGAATCCACAAAGCATTAAAACCAGACATTCTCTTCCAACGAATAATTGTGTCCTGCATCATCAAATCATAATTAAACCGATCCTTTTTTCCAGGGAATAAACAACATAATGACCAAGAAATATGCTAAAGAAACCTCTACGGCTGATGTTAGTGCATGCCCAGTATGCAAGATTCCAGTAACGTTAGGAGGAGGCAGAATCTGCAAGAATGGAAGAATATGGAAATTAACAAAATAGTAAAGAAACTCTGTAGAACATTATCTTCAAGATTCTAGTAGGGGCTTAACTTACAATAACAAAAGCTGGTTTAGAACTCTTAGCATCAGCCTTGAAAAAGCCAGATTGCTCCCACCATTCATACCATCTGACCAATGGAACAGAGAGATTATCAACGATTGAACAAATCAGTGTTCATTGGTCATAATCTTGTTAAAACTTACGATTTTTCTACTGCAACAGGACTGTATGTTTTAGCCATAAGTGAAGATAGTCTTTTCTTCTCACCAAAAGGAGTCTCAGGATCAACAAAATCTTGAGGATTCTCTTCTGAATCATATCGTTTAACACTCTTCTTTTTGCTCTTTTTAGAAGATTCGGTTCCATCTTGTTCTGCTTCTGCCTACAACAAGAAACATGCAATGATCGATGATAATAACTTGTAAAGTTCAAAAGCAAAAGAACAAAGAAGCACCTTAAGTTGTGCTAGTTCTGCTTTCTCCAAAGCTTTTTGCTTCTTCAGTTCCTTTTCTCTTCTCTGTAACACATTTTGTCAAATCAAATTCTAAACATGAAAGTCTTATTCAGATTCTGGCTGGAAAAAAGAAGAAGAAGAAGTCAAACCTTGTCTTCATTCTTTTCTTCCGTTCGAGATCCTTTTCAGTTAAGATCTTCTCCATCGTAAGTTGTGCAGATCTTTTCAGTGTACAAAATAAACGATTCCATCGTAAGTTACGCAGGGAATATTATTACAAGTCTTTGCAGTTTTCTAAGTATTTACTTTGTTTTTTGTTTGTCACATTCTATCTATAAACTACCAAATTTTCATTCTCCCAAATCCAAAGTTCATATAATATTAGAAAAATCAGTAAGTCCATTAATCCAATATCTTTTCTCAAAATCAATAAATCCAACACAGACCAATAAAAACCATAAATCAGCACAAACCAAGTTTGATTACAAAAGCTAACAGATATCATTCCCAATGCCAAGAGATCATAACTCCCGAAACACAAACTAGAAATAAACGTGTGCTCAGTCCTACAAACCAATTACCTTGACAATAAACGACCAGAGATGTTGTTGAGACTTGTGTTGTGTCTTAAGCCACGGAGCAGCCCTCACAGACGATACTTCTGCAGATTTTGAGAGACGTAGAACAAATTACGAATTAAAACAGAGATAACATAACAGAGGAAGCATAATTCTCTTGATAGGAAACGTTTTTTCACCAATTTTCTCCAAAGATCGCAACTTTCTTAGGTTAAAACCAACGAAAATGAACAAAAATCCATCAAACCCTTAAGATTGAAACCACTAATTAGAACACACACTCACTAATCCTCTTAGATCCACAGACTAAAATTGCAGAGAGAAAGAGAGAGGAGATCGAACCAGTGCTCAAGAAGACCAAGTAGACAACACCCAGAACAGACTAGTCAACAAGTTTGGATCTTTCGAGCTTGAAGGAACAAGATCGTTGCAGTATTCGTTGCTCACGTGTCTTTATCTGTCAAAGGAACAAGAGACTACAGCTGAAACGGCGAAGTTTCAGAAAAGAGAAAACCTAACTTAAAACGGCGAAGTTTTATCAAAGAGAAGTTTAGTTTTAAACCAATGTTTTTAAAACCTCTGATCAGACCGGTCTAATCCGTCGGATCGGGTTTTAATTTTTTTTGATATATCTAACTATTAATATCTTTTAGCAAGGAATTGTCCCTATGCAAGTTTCTTATATAGAATCACTAACATACGAACACAAATATAGAAAATATTCTATCTAAATAAACATTGGAGCCTTTGGTTTTCTATCATTGAAAAAGATAATTAGCATTAAACGAGAAAATAGAAATGAAATATTAAAGATTCTTTATGTTTTCCAAAAGGTACTCATGTTTTGAATTCAATTTAATGAGTTTTCATTCAAATAAAATTCTAAACAAATCAAAATTATGAATTAAATTTAGTAAACCGGGTTTTATTATTGATCTGAGTCACTGATTTTGTCGGTTTTTGACTGGTTTTGCCGATTTTATTCAAATTCGAGTTTTAGTTCTACTCGGACTCGGTTTGAAGGACGATTCCCAGTTCAACCGGTCCGGTCTGGTTTTAAAAACATTGGCTTAAACCTAGTCTTTTTAAACTCGAAAATATCAATAACAGCAAATCAGAGCCAAAGACCAACATAAATTAAAACAGATCGGGCTAATCCTAAAAGTTTCATACCTTTTAAACAGTTGTGGTGGTTTCGGCTTCTTTCTTCGCATTGTAGGTTCCAATCTCCTTTTGAGTTTTGTTAGGATCTTCATTTCGTCGAAATTTCCAATAAACAGTTAACTTGCCTTTTTCGAATCCATTGTTATCGTTGTCAGACTTTAAAAAAATATAAAAATTTGGGCTCTGAGATTTAGGAAAATCTTCGTTCGTTTGAGATTTCAATTCATAACCCTTAAAAAATCCAAAAACATAGCATGTGATGTGAGTATTCAAAGCTTTGCAACAAAAATTTCCTGAACAGGACAAGAAAAAACTCAATTCATTTTCTTTTGGGATTTCCATTCATAAACCCATAAAGAATCCAAAATACAGGGTGAATGTGTAATTCAAAGCTTTGATTTTTCAATAAAAATTCATCAATGAGACAAAAATCAAAATCACTTTTATATTATGATTTTTCTTTGGTATTAGTGTGTACCTAGGAAGCACGGAAGCTTCGTTCAACGTCCGCTTCCCGCTTCAGAATCGGAATCAGAATCGGAAGTTTTTTGAAATTTATAACGGGTTTGTTTCACCTTAGGTCTCTAAAATCCTAGGCACGACTCTAATAACTATCCATTCTTTAAAGTTTTAAATACGAGAGCTAAATGGAATCAAAGAGGATAAACTACCAAATTTTCATTTTCCCAAATCCATAAATCCATAATTCATAAAATTTTCTAAAAATCTATATGTTTGGTTCTCTTTATCTTTAGCTTCCTGATTCGCGGAACCGACATGCATGGAGCTGGCTTCTTTAACAACAGAAGCAAAATCTGTAAACGAATACTACTTAGTATTTTTTTGATGACAACATTATACTAAAAAAATATCTCACTATCTAAATCCATGAATTATATATATATAAGTCTTCTTTTCTCTCTAATTTTTTTTTAATATTACCTCTCATTGCTAGAAAGTGTATGAGCTTTAATTATATCTTTGACTTCTTCTCTTATTCTCTCCAATTTAAGTATTTAACCACAACAATAATTTTTTTCATCCACTTTTAACTATTTCTATCCCTATATTTTCTTTCTAACAACTCATGTTTTTCTCACCTTCTTTTTAATATGTATATGAATTTTTGTGTCTATAAATTTCCTCGAAATCTATCATTCTTCTGTCTTCTTGTAAGCACTCATTGTATTTTCTTCATTCTCTATATCCATTACTATACCTATCATTCACAATTCTCCATTGCGTGATCCTTATTAATAATTGTGAGTTCTAATTTACCAAAAAAATATTAACAATAATATTATTAAATACAAGTAGCAAACTGAAGATAAACATGAAAAAAATGATCCAAAAAAAAAACAGAGGAAGTAAGCTATAACATTTATGGGTTTTCTAGGTATAAAGTGACGACTCGCAAAATTCAAAATTTCGTAGATGTAAGAAACTGAGAATGCTTATATTTCATTAATCTCATAAAATAAAAGTAAAAAAAAAGAACTGTATAAGGTTTCTTCATTTAAATTTTTTTTTTATCTACTATTATCTATCTATACTAAATAAAAAAGGGTTCTTTGAGACCTCTGAGTGCATCCACATCAGATTTTTAGAAAACTGTCTCATTCTGCCAAGTGAACTTAAAACTGGCCCACGTAGTCTTATAAAGGGGGTAGATCATTCATTACAAAGAAAATAACAATACAAACTTTACACATTTTGCTTTTGAGCAAAACATTTTACTTTACGAATTTTAGGTTATATTTTGAGTGTTACACACTCCTCTCAGCCTGTTGAGTTTGCAGTGGGTGTAATAACTTTTGTTTGATAGGTTCTCTCCCTCTAGTTAGCTAGTTTCTTTTTAAGCAAATTCCTTGTTTATAGCTTGAGATCGATTTTTGATGCCTGGTTGTGTGCTCATGTTCGATGTTTTGGGTCTCTGAGTTGTTTAGGTTTGCTCGAGCTTGAGTTTAAAGGTATGCATGGGACCCCATGTCAAACCCCTTCTCGGCTTCCTTGATATGGTTCGGCTAGCCTCTTTCTGAACCGCTAAGGATTACAGTCTGCCTTTGCATCGCTATAGCCGCCAACTCAAGTGTATCGTAAATATAGTTGTTAAGAAGAAGAACTAGAATGGCATAATTAACCATTCATAACAAACTCCTTCGGCCAGAGGTAGTGCTGCCATGTTTGCAATGCTCGGACAAGCGCGTACAACTTCTTGTCGTAGGTTGGATAGTTCAATGTATCTCCTCCAAGCTTCTCACTGAAAAAGGCAATGGGCTTCTTCTCTTGCATCAAGACAGCTCCAATTCTCCAGTGGCTGGTAACTCTGCCCTCATCCTCGGTTTCACCATCGCTTTCAAGCTTTTCCTCCTCAGTTTCAATCTCGTCATTATCCAATAGAATCATAGTTCTCTTGTTGGTGCACTCGTTGGCGTAGTGTCCTCTCCCTTGACACTTGAAACACTTAACGTCCCGATTTCTAGACGGCGTAGCTACAGCCTTACCCTTGGCATCTTCAGCAATGGCGTAGGGCTTAGGATCCAGTTTTGGCCTGGTAACGGTTCTATCCTCTCGGCTGTAACTCATCCTAGTGTTAGCCGCCCCAGCTCCATAGGACAGTCTAGAAGTACCTCTCCTCTTAATTTGCTGTTCAACCAACACAGCCTTATGAAGCATTTCTTCCAAATCTTTATAAGTTTGAAGCTCCATTCTATCTTGAATATCCCGAGCTAAACCACTCAAATACCTGGCCATTGTCGCCTCAGCATCTTCATCTATATCAGCTTTAAGCATTAGAGACTCCATCTCTTGATAATAATCCTCCACACTCTTACTTCGTTGAGTTAGACGCCTAAGCTTTAGATGCAGCTCCCTATGATAATGGCTTGGAACAAATCTTTTTCTCATCAGATTTTTCAACTCCTCCCAAGTGACTACGGGCGGTTCTTGGTTACGTCTTCGACTCGACACAATCTGATCCCACCAATTAATTGCATAATCAACAAACTCCGTTGCCGCTACTTGAACTTTCTTTTGCTCTGAATAATTTTGACAATTAAACACGAGCTCAATTTTTTTCTCCCACTCTAAGTAGACATCCGGATCATTTTTTCCATGAAATGGTGGTATCTTCAACTTAAGTCCACTGAGATTTTCTTCATTTCGTCCCCTAGCTTCTCTTACTCGTCTCGGCCTTCTTTCACTTTGATTAGAAGCTTGGCTTCCTCTGCTGTAATAATTCAAGTCATCCCCATCAGCTTCTTCTTGAGGTCGTGCTCTTCTTCTTCTAGCAGCAGTATTCGGCAATAATCCTTGATTAACAGACTCTTGAATCGTATCGATCCTTGTATTGACTGCACCCATCTCTTCTCTCACCATCCGCCTCATTTCTACCACTAAGGTCTGCATGTCCACAGTGTTATTTCTTCTTCTTTGAGCTCGGTTGGTGCTCTCAACTTCTTTGCTGGAACGACTAGACATTATGCTTTTTGTTTTTCCTGCACACTTAACAAACGTTAGTAATAAAAAGTCGATCCTCACAAGAGTTTCTCTCCTTTTTATTCACTCAATCACTCAACACTCAAGAAGTCCTCTCTCAGTGATTTTCTCAATGGTTCATATCGAACAAAACCCGATCAAGTCAAATGAACAATTCCGACAACACAAGACGAATCGATTGAATTTGAGATAGAAAGGAAAGATTTTAGTGATTTTTTTTTAAATTGAAAACAGATCAATTGATTAGAAAAACTTTAGGGAATAAATTTAGAAAATAATTTCCCCCTTAAACTAACTTAATTTCGGACTGATGTATTTTTTTTTTCTCTTTTGGTCCGATCAACTTCTTTTTTTTTTTTTAACAACCCAGAATTAAACTAGAACTAAATAGAGATCAAAAAGAAAATGGGATAAAAATTTGGCTAATCCCTAAGATAGGATCCGATCAACAAGAACAAAAGAAACGAAAGAAAATAAAAGTTTAGGATAAAAAGATGATAGATTCGAATACCGATCCCGAAAGTGTGCTCTGATACCACTTGATATGATCCTCCCTAGAACTGGCACTTTCGAGGGGTAGAATGAAAGGAATGGATAGATAGATAAGGGTGGAGTGAATGGATCGCACCAAGGTTGCGGAAGACCTTGGATATTTCCTCAATGACTTTTCCAAGATATGACACACTTGGAAACGCCAAGGTTTGAATCGCGGATATGACACACCTTGATTCGGATTGATTGAAGGATATTACTCACCAACAATCAGGGTTTGTTCTTCAAAGAACACAAGAGAAATCACTCTCAATTTTTAATAAAAAAAACTTGGATATCCGAAAATGAGTACAAGAAAAGAGTTTTAAAGAAAAATGGAGTAAAGAAAAAGCTAGAATTAATTCATAGAAAATTAAGAAAACATTAACTAATTTTGAATATCTCTTGGAGTCTCCCAAGCCAACTCCTCCACTCCCTTGGCCGATTTTAATCAGATAATTATTGAGCTGTGCTGATTTAATCTCTTCTTTGGGCTTGAGACTTCAGAAAATAAATCTAAAAATTATTGGACTTGGACCTGGACCAAACTTGTTTAACTCTTGTGGACTAAGATGGATTAGAGTGACCCATTTGCCTCATTAAAACCTTCCTTTGGAAAACCCATCGGGACAAAACCAAAGGCTAGGAAAAAGAGTACAAACGAATCACCCGTTAATTAGTCCACTCGAGCAACCAAGACGGTTTGATTTTCCATGTTCTCGAACTGAGCTTTAGTCGGTTGAACTTGAGTGAGTAATGCGGTGATGGCGTTCTGAAACTCTTTGGCTCTCGATCTTGTCATTGGTCCACTTGGTACGGCCAAAGCATCCTCGGTTTCAAGCTGTTTCTGTGAGCTATCCATGATCACATCACGTCCTTTCTCACATATTTCTTTCTCAAAAGGTAATCATTGAAGCAATAATGTTGAAGACACGGAATTGTTCAACTTTGGTGGTAAGGACGGCTGCAAAGTAAAACTGGTATTATGATGTTGAAAAGTGTATATGTTAATAAATCCATCATGAAGAACCTTTCGATCAAATTCCCAAGGACGTCCAAGAAGTAAGTGGCAAACATCCATTGGAGCAATATCACACAAAATTTCATCGCGGTAAGCATTCCCAATCGAAAAAGCCACTAACGCACGTCATGAAATAGAAACCTCAGTGTCTTGTTATAGCCACGATAACTTATAAGGTAAAGGATGGAGCTCGTCTTTGAAGCCTAGTTTCTTCACTGCGTTCTTGGCAATAACGTTTTCAGAACATTCCGAATCGATAATTAGCGAACATATTTTCCCCTGAATTGTACATCTGGAATGAAAAAAATTATTCCCTTGAAGAAAATCTATTGATAGATGCGGTGCTACATATGATCTTTGCAACTTTAGAAGAGGACCATAATCGGCAGCAAGACATTTTGGATCCTCTGTTTCAGCTTCATCATAAATTACCTCCACATCACGACATGTTGTATCGAGTAACAACCCACGACGATTTCTGGTCGGACATGCTGATTGGCGAAGTCCTAATTCTCTACAAGAAAAAAAATGCAAGTTGCTCTGTCGTGCTGAACAAGCTGTCTGAATAGATACAATGGTTGTTTCAGTGTTCGGTGTAGCCGTTGGTACTTGTGTTATTTGATGAGTAGAACGAGAAGAACTCCATCCCGAAAAGTTTCCTTTAGTTTGAGCTTCAATGGTGAAGGCTTGTTGATGAGCTTGTGCCAAAGTCAAAGGATTAAACAAGTTGAGAGTGTGTTGGATATTCTATCGTAAACCACCCACAAAAAAATGCGATCAACTGCGTCTCTGAATCTTTTAAATCAATTATGTTGGTCATTAAGAAAAATTCAGCCGCATAGTCTTCGACAGAACGACTTCCTTGTCGCAAGGTTTGAAATTTTTGAAAAAGAATTTGCTCGTAATTGAATGGCAAAAAAAATTTCTTTAATTGCTTCTGCAAGTTATCCCATGAAACAATTTTTTGCTTTTCTGAACGAGTGCGAGATGTTTTAAGTTGCGACCACCAAGCAGCAGCTCTTCCCCAAAAACGAGTTGCGATCAACACGACACAACGATCTAAAGGAACTCTTTTAAATTCCCCAGAATTTCTTCTACCATAACAATCCAATCAAGCAACTCTTCTGCAACTGCAAAACCATGAAATTCAGGAATTTCAAGCCTAAAATTTGATTCCCAGCGTGGATCAAATTCTCCTTGTGCTGCCTCAATAGCTTCATGCTCTGCAAAGGGGTTATCATCGTCAATGACTCTGCGACTGCGAACAGGAGGTGCGATCGGCTGCATGTTCAATGGTTGAAGAGATGTTGTTAACGCAGCCATCTGTTCTTGAAGGTCTTGGATAGATTGCCTCATATAGTTGCCGTTGGCAACATGTTGATTACGTCGAGGACGGAGTGCACAAACCATATCTAGGAGCGTAGCAAAGCTCTGATACCGACCTGGCATAGCGTACCGATGTGAAACCTAACTCGACTGTGAGATTCAATCAATGAATATCATAAGAACCGCTTCTTGTTTCTAAAACTCACGAGAATCTTAAGAACAAGGTTTAGAACAATAGCTCTTTATTATAACTCAATCAAATCTGTCTCTAAAAGAAGGAATGCAATGTCTTTATATAGATAACCCTAAAAGAGATTCCTAAACTAAACAGGAATGAATCTAAAACTGAATTCAAATAAAAATAGAAAAGAACGGGAAAAAAGAAAAACACCAAAAAGTAAATAACCGTTGCTTGTAGAAAAAGTTAAGATGCTGCTGCATCAGAATGTAACCAATCCAACACTTGGTGGTTCTCACACCACCACCTAGCCACACACGAAGGAGGACCACCGGGTAACAACATGAAGCAATCGGACCCAAAGGTCTCGCATCACCACGATATAAGATCGGGAGCAAAGGAGACAAGATCGGAAGGAAACTTGCCGTGAAGAAGCCATAACCAAACCTATCTTGTCACCAGAACCGAACAGAGAAGGAGGGAAGACGCCGGAGTAAAAAAAGTCAGTATGAGAAGCCACGTCGAAGGCAAAACACGCCAAAACCCTAACAGTACCAGAGCAGTCTTCAAACAAGCATACATGGAGAGCAATGGCAAGTTCGTGAATCCACCGCCGACGACGCCAGGAACGACCCCAGACCCACCATAACTTCTGCTTTTGCGAGCGCCAAAGAAGCTAGACCATACGAAAAGCCAATCATTTGGCTCGTGGTAAAATCGAGGGTGCCGCTGAGAGAGAGAACAACGAATGAGTGCATGTGAGCTCTCTCTGACACCGACTACAGACTGCCAGCTATCGAAAGGTAAAATTGAAGCCGCGTTTTTAATTTGCATTAGGCCACAATTTTTTTAATTTGCATTAGGCCAAAATCCATTAAATTAAGTTACCATTGTACAAATAATATTTTCATTATACAAATTAAGTTAACATTATACAAATAAATTATGATCTATAAAATAATATTCGATAATCTAATAATTTGCTTTCTTATTAATAGTATTATCTAAAAACATGAAATTATCAGATACTTAAGTCTTCATCAGAGAGCTATCGCGGAAAACATAAGTTTTATGAGGGTGCTAAAAAAAATCAATTATTACTGAGCACTTGGCAGACAAAGTCAATAATTATTAGAATGGTGACTTTACACATTGATTTTTTTTAGGGAAGTTTACTTAAACAACACAAAATTTAGGTGAAACGACTAGAATGCGTCAAATCTTTTTTTTATTACTTTAATATTTTTGATACCCAAACTACTGTTCTAAGCATTGGATAACAAAAAAGTTATTACACAAAAACTGCCTACGTGTATTTTGAAAATCTGCCGTAGATTTTTTTAGTCTTATTGAAGTCTGACTTATTGGATGAGTGGCCAATTTAAATGAACGGCTGACTTATTAACTTGTTGGCTGATTTATATGCTTTAATCAGCCTGAAGTCATAGTAGACTTATTAAACATTGGCTGATTTATGAAATATCGGCTGATTTATATGTACACGACATGGCTGAGTTTTATTTTGATGACCGAGTTATGAAAATATTAGCTGATTTAGTGCTTTGACATAGCTGATTTATATTTGGCTGACTAATTTATCGATAATGCAATTGACTTATTTGGCTGATTTATTTTAAAGTGGCAGATTTATGCGAGTCTATTGTGGCTGACTTAGTGTAAATCTGCCATTAAAAAGCCGATTAACTAAAAAGTCAGGTTAATTACAGCTGGCTAAGTAATGATATAGTAATTACTATTTTAGAATCCTTTTGACAACAGATTTACTCGATGTAGAGGCCAACTTAATTCTCTCACCTGATTTATGTGTTTTAATGGCTGATTTTATAAACTTTTATAATTACTTAAATAGTCTTTCAGTGACGGCATACTTATTGTTTTGTTTGATGGCTGAGTTTTAGTGGCTGATTTATATGTTCTTCTGATTTATATGTTCTTTTGGTGGCATGTTTTCCATGTCAGCAATTACATCCAATGTCAGTAACTACGTCAGCTACAAAATTAGGTTTAGTCTACACTCGCCATCTTTAAAATTGTTCTTCTTCATAGTTGTTGTTCATCTCTCTTTTTCATCATTCATCTCTCTTCTTCATCCTTCATCTACCTTCTTATTTAAAGTTGTACAGCTGTAAGATTTAGCTGAACTACATGTTATCGAGCAAGACCAGTAAGAGATGAGCAGACGACAACGGCGTTAGAGTTTTGATTTTCGCAGATGACACCGGCGTAAGAGAAAATGAACAGTATTTTTTTTTCTGGTTGGTTTGATAATAAAAATTGAAAACTTTCAGTGTAAAAGATTTCAATTTAAGCCAAATAATTTTTTTTATTAATCGTAAACCTGATTTAAAGTAAATCAATATGGCATAATTGTTAATTATAGTTTTAAATTTTCCTGAATTTAAATAATTTCCAAATGATGGTAGCTGTGCTAGTTATTTCACAGCGTTTCTGTGATGTTTAAGTAATTAACTATTTTTTTTATCTAACAATTATGTGAAAATAAGGAGACAATATCTTCATATAAATGAATAAGATTTTTAATGGTAAACTGTGAAACTGTTAATTATGAATACATTGAATGAGATATCCATTTTTTTTTTTGACATCTAGATATATTATTAATGAAATGTGAACATGATACAAACATCATCAGAACAATCCAATCAAATGCAAATCTGGCAAGACAACATCCTCCAGAAATTAAAACTCTAAAGCAAGGGAGACATTGCCCTTTTAAAGAACGACAACAAGTGTGACTTAATTTTAAGGAGAAATAGCTCCAAAACGGAGAAATATGAGACCTAAAGACTAAAATTGAGCAAACGAACTATTGAGACTCCCACCAAGCTTTCTAGAGAACTTTTGGACGTTGGAGAGAAACAATGAGACCGGAACTGCCATAAAACCGCAATCTAGCCAACAAATGACATTGTAGTCAAACCGGCTGACATCACTGACAAGAATGATAAGCAGGAACAAACTAGACTAAAGATTCAGAAGCAAATACTACCATGCCACACTAACCATGCGATGAGAAGACATCCGATCAGTGACTACGAGTGACCTGGCAGCATTTTGGTACGATCGGATAGCGAGAAAATTCTATCCAGTCAGCTTTTTTCTAAGGTTTTTCAAGTGACGATGAGAAATAATGGGAAGGGAATGGAATTTATATAGGGTCGGCCAAAACAACTCAAGGGATAAGGATAAGAATGGTTTAGGATAAGGCTTATCCTATCTTAGAACTCAACACATGGGCACGAAGTGGCATCATATGGGCGCACAGTTTTCGATTGGTAGTAAATCGCGTTTGTGTATGAAATAAAAATTGAGTTATGGATCGAATCTTGTCGATATAAATTATGTAAAAGAAACGATACTACCTTCTCAGTTATATTGTCGATTGATTTAACCCATTTTCTGCAACTATCTGTTGCATCCACATGCATGTTGTTCATTAGATTATATTTAAACTTGAATTTTGATTTTCAATTTTGTAATCAGGTGCTGATCATCAACAAAGGCTGAAAATATTTTTGAAGAATCTGATATCTTTCCAAAAGAGTTTAGATAATGCATGGAAATGTTTGTAGAAAACTAAGGTAACCACAAACAAATATGTTAAATATGTAACCTTATAACAAGATATACAATTTAAGTTTGGTAACAATTATCCCAATGAAAAACAAAAACAAATATGCAAGGTCTTGATAGTTTATTTGCATTTTCAAATGTTTTAAGGCTTTTCAATAAACTTTATTTGTTAAATGTAAACACCAAATGTAAAGATAATTTCGTTTGTGAATACACTCTGCAAAAATGTTTAACAAATAAATTTTTTTCCAAAAAGTCAAAAATGTTTTGAAATGCAAAAATATATAGAATCCCATGTATATATCCTCGGTTGAAAGAATCGAGGACCTAAGCAGATTTGGCATTTATAAGAATATGGAGAACAAATGGCGTGAGCCACCACTCACCAGTCACCAGCAAGGGGCAAAGAAGAACCACATTCCTTTGATATATCACTCTGTGAGAGTTGCGTTATAACCCCGCAGAATCATAAATTGTGCCATAACTATCTATCACACCTTGTTACTGCCAAACGTCTATATCTAAAGTCAAATCTTTCTTTGGTTTTTTGTGTTTTTTTTTTCATTTAATCGAAAAAGGTCAAAATAGCATATATATGATCCATCTTTGAATTAATTTATTCAATCCGGTAGCTTTAAATTCTAAAATCTAAACTCTTAAAAGATTCATGTCCATAATCATAAGAAGTAGTGATCAAGAGACTTGTAAATT
>CM051386.1:15141013-15216013 GCA_028015245.1 Cardamine occulta | reverse complement strand
TTTTTGTTTTGTATGCTTCTATATCTATATATCAACTTGTATTCGATCTTTTTTTTTTTTTATACGAGTTTAGATATCAACTTGTATTCGATCTTCACATGCAAGTAAATGGTTGAATAATATTTTATGTTAGACGTTCTATTTCTTTTCTTCTAATCCCGGGACCAATGGTTGAATAATATTTTATAGATTGCGAAATTTGGCCAAGAATATTGGATTTGATTCTTTGCATGAATTCCTTCTTGATACAGAATCATCTCTACCTAACGAAGTTCAATATCTAAAACCTTGATCAGTAAAAATATTTTAAGGAGGCTCAAATTTAGAGAGCCAAGTCACAAGTCAATTGAAGTTCTTCCATCATAGAACTAAAACTATTGAAGAGTGAGGAAAATTGTTAAGAAATTAAAGAAGAGACAACTTCTATCTTCTCTATAATATTAATAATAAAAAAAAAACTAAAAACTAATTCTGTATTCCTAACAACATATGTGATTTCATATGAATGCGCAATTGTTTCATAACTAACCACAAAAATCTTGGAAACAAATAGTTAAAAAAAAAAAGAAAAAAAACATTTGTATCGTCGTTAAGACTTGAGAAGGGCTAACGTGGACGCTAATGCATGGTTGAAACTTAAAGGTAGAAGATTGTATAAAGAACTTTTTTTTTAATCCACAGTTCATATATATATATATATATATAAGTAGAGATTTTTTTTTGTTGCAACATAGAAGAGTAGAGAATTATATATTTAAGTTATTTAAGTTAGTTGAGGCCGTCGTAAGAATATATCAATAGGACAATAGGTAACCTTTAATCAGTTACAAATTCATCATTCTTCTTGGTTGTGTTGATGTTCAAATTTGGGATCTTAAATAGAATTATCTCCAGTAGGTTTATTTTCATTTTTTTTTTGCCGGCAGGTTTATTTTCATTTAGCAGCTCTAGTTTTGAGTTTAGTTCTAAAGTCAAAAGAATGGGTTTGTAATCTCTTGCACTAGACGGAAATTAAAGCTGTAAAGAGTTAATGTATAAAATGATTAAAAGAGACGAATGCGGAAAATGTTATAATGGGGAGCGTGGTTAGAGATTATGATTTTGCTACCCATTTGCTTATCATCTTATTCTTCCGTAAGTGCCTCTCATTGCTAATTAGTTAATAACAAATTTAGTCTTCTTATTAAAAACAAAACTAATTTAGTTCTGAACACTCTTTATAAAGAATTGATAAGAAGAGAGTTGAATGTTGTGATTTGGATGAAAGTATTTTTATATTCCATCTGTCCTATTTTGTAAGATTTTAAAGGGTTTTTTTTGTTATATCTCATAAGATGCTTTTCAAGTTTCTATGCAAAAATTTAATTTAATTTAATTGTTGTTACTGTTAATATTTTAGAGATTATTTATCGTTGTATAGATTGTTGAGATTAAATATTCAGTTATGCTTTCAAGAAAGAAAGAAATATATATATATATATATATATATATATAATTTAATATAGTTTCTCAAAACCGCGCGTTTAGATAACAAATCTTAAGGACGAATAGAGTAGAAGAATGTGGTTAATCAAATGTCATTACAAAATAAACTTCTTTGACGATTAACCAAAAAAAAAAAAAAAACTTCAGACTAGAATCGAGATGGGAGGTTTTGGAATTGCAGTAGTTAAATTAGTTTACATCAAAAATAATTTGGATGTGAGAATTACACCAACAACAGTAATTTAGCAAAATTATTTTTAAAATGATATGAGTTTCTGAATTTATCAGAACAAGCAATCAAACTGTTGAATCCTTTATAAATAAATAAAACTAACAATCGACTAGCATACGATAACTGCAAATAGAAATATAAGATAGTGTTTTATAATTGATATGTTGGCTAAAGTATCATCTCGGCAACATACTACTACTCAGATTTATTTTAGTCCGCCAAATTGGCTAAAGAACAAGTTGTATAATGATTCTGTATATTAATTCTCATTTCAATAAAATCAAGACGTTAAAAATATATATATATATATATATGTTTGAGTTATTTTTGGTTACAGACGTAAGTATAAAATAAAAACATCAAGATAATATTAAACCAAACCGAAAAAGGAGATCTGGTTTGGCACTAAACCGGAACCAATAGCGAGGTACGAAACCAGAAACCAAACTAAACTTGCCAGACGATTTCACCACCAGCTTAGATTGCCTCCTGAGCCAGATGAGAAATCCATCAAGTCAGCACCGCCTTGAAGACACCAGCTCTGAATTGACGGTGTGACCAGGATTTTTTGTTTTTTTTTTTCATAAAGTGTAAAAGATATATTATCAATTTAAACTCCAAAAGTTTACAAGTGAAAGGTTTCATACCCCTTAAAGAATGAGAATCATATTGTCTAAGTAATACAATTCGGAGTTCCTAAAACAACACAACATGTGTCACACAAAAACAACAAATTACAAAAAGAGTATTATAAATTCCTGCTCCTAAATTACCTATAATGTCTGCTTCTCCACATGCATAGGAACCATATTCACAATCTAAAATGGATATTTCATCGTTTTTGCAGCTGATCCTCTAAAATATGCATTTATGTCCATTATGTGAAAGCTTCGTTATTATTCAAATGTAACACCTTTCATAGATTAGAAGTTAGAACACAATTGTTTTGCTTCCATCAGATTTAGATTTGAATGCAATATTCTGCCACAAATAATATCGATCCCGGCTTTTGAGACTATTAAAAAAGAAAATTATGTAATTTTCGATTTCCTATTTTGTTATTATTTTATGTGGAACTTGAAAGATACGAGAGAGTAAACTTACATACGAATTTGGCGACTAAACAGTAACACGATTGTAGGAATTAAAAAAAAAAAGTAAACTGATAAAAGGAAAAATAAAATAAAAAGGGGATGCTCATATATAATTGAATATGCTGACGAATTATGAAACATAAATAAGATTGTAAAAAAAGGAAGAAAATAAAAATATCCACAAATAATATACTACGCATGGCATATAAAAGAAGTGTTTTAAAAGAGAACAAACTCAGACGAAACAACAAAACCTGAAATCATTCAATTCCTCTTTTCACCTTTTTTTTTTCTCTCATATCTTTATAGGTTTCTCATTATACGTTAAACCTTTTTTTGTAAGAAACATTCTTCACATCTTCAGATCCGATCGCTTCATAGATTCAAGAGCTTCTGCACAAGAAATAACAGGTTCTTTTCAATCTTTTATCTCCCACTTTGGATCTATTATTAGATTTAGTAACATGCATGTGCGTGCTTGTTAATAATATATACTATACATTAAAATTTTAATTTTCAAGTGATTAATGTGAATCTTGCAATTTCAAGATTTTACTTCGGACAAAGAATGGGGGAATTCGAGTTTTCTTCTATCTTCCTTCGTTTTCTGGGAATCCAACCACTCAAATTCTTCTGCTAAACCCAAAATGTTTAATTAATTTTCAAAAGATTTGAGGTAGAGAGGGACCAGTCCATACTCACTTTTTTGTTTCCCACGTTGCTTTCGGCTAATTATCTAACTTTTTCAACAGATTAGACGTAAATTAACATGATTAAAACCTTAATTCATGGGTGAATAAAGTAAATATGTGCAGTTTTAGTATAATCTATGCTAGATTTTCATATGCATGACTCATCTCATGCTTAATTCATTTATTCCTTTTTGTTTTTCTGACATAACAAAATTCAACTATTTAAATTTTTTAACAAGAAAGCTTTAAATGACTTTTATTGATCGGAACAAGCCAAGGGCATGCTTAGTGAATTTATAATTAACTTAGGATTAGAATAAACTAATTATGAGTATTTTATTTATATTGTAAATTTTAATAGTTTTTCTATTGTAATTATATAAAATTTTAAGGTTTTAGAGGTTTTCAGCTTTCTTACAAACACAATGTGGTTTAGATTTGGCTCTATTCCAAACTGAATTAATAACTTATGGATTATAATCTAACTTCTTCTTCATTCACCATAAATATGAATTGATATTATTCTGTTATATTGATCATATAATATACTCCCTATGTCCCAGTTTAATAGATGTTTTTTTTTCTATTTTATTAGATGTTTTGCATAAAAGTTAATATTTGATTGGTGAAATGAATTTAAAATAAAAAAAGTAAATAATATTTTTGTAAAAAAAAGTAGATGTCGTGTACTTTTAGCCAAAACATTTATTAATATGGGATAGAGGGAGTATATTTTTCATAATTTCGGCGATCCTTTGCTTGTTTTGTTATATTCCAAGTTTTTTTATTAAATAATTTGAAAGGTAACCAATAACCACGGATCTCCATAAAGTTGCCCTGTGAAGGTCCAAAAATTAAGTTTGCTTTCTTCAATTTTGTGGTGAAAAGAGAAAGAAAAGCAAAAAGTGTAAGTGATGTGGCTGCATAGCATTAACAATTTGATCACTTGCAAAAGATTCGTTAGCCCAATAGCGTCCGTACACGTTTCATTTTGAGTGCAAATTGTATTCATCCATCCCCCAAACATTTATAAAGATTTGTTTCCTTTTTTATCTTCTCTTTAAGCTTTCGTTTCCCTCTCAATTGAAAAGTTCTTGGCCACTTCTTGAGTTTATTTATATTCACTTAAATAATTGCCTCAGCTATTTCATAATTATCATTGCTAAATCTTGACTTTTGAAAGTTTAATCGTTGACATAAACAAAAATTCAATAATTTAAGTTTGATTTTTCAACAACATAATGCTTCAAAGTATGGATTGGAGATTCGTTGAAGTTTGTATATTATAAAAGCATGCCTAAAAAAGGTTTTTTTTTTTTTGTTAGGGAAATCTTTCTTTCACTCCACGTATATACTTTTTTAATGTTCAACTACTTGTTTAGTCCGGTCTTATACATCTAAGTACATAACCAACAATCTTCCAAGAACCCGGAGATTCGGTGTCGAAGGTACTGAGCCAAGGATTTATGATCTTCCAATGTTATGAAGAAGAGAGAGTACTCTGCTAAGTTTATAAACTTATGGAGACCGGTACAAGCATTGACAACAATAGCTATGAAGGAATCAAGAACGGTTCATGGTTTATCCAGTTCCGTAATGGTTGCAATCCATGGATGGCTAGATATGTGTATGGTCTGATATTCCTCTTTGCAAATCTACTTGCTTGGGCCTTACGCGATTATGGCAGAGGTGCCTTGACAGAAATGAAAAGTATGGTTACCTAAGAGTCTCTAGCATCATGAAATTTTATAATAACTTTGTCAGGTGAGTGATTGATTGATTGTACTTATTGATTTTTACAGAATTCAAGAATTGCGAAGACGGGCGAGAATGTTTGGGGACAGAAGGAGTTTTACGAGTTAGCTTCGGATGTTTTGTATCCTTGTTTTTTCAATCAGTCTTCTATATATAAACTATTTTCATGACTTCATAAACATCTTTGCCTTAACTGTGTTCTTTAGCTGTTCTATTTCATAATGTTTCTTTCAACCATTGGCACATCAAAGACGAATTCGTCTAGAGATAAATGGCATTCAGGATGGTGGTTTGCTAAGCTTGTAATGTTTCTTGGCTCAACCACTTTCCCCTTCTTGTTGCCTTCTTCATTTATTCAACTTTACGGTATAAGGCTACCGCCCTCGATTAATCGTTTTCGCTATCAAAATTCAGTTAGCTTGCATGAAAAGTAATTAAAATGGCTTTATCTTTTCTTTTCTTGGCAGGGGAGATTGCCCATTTTGGTGCAGGGTAAGGTTTCTTATCATATTTCAGAAACTTCGTAATGGTTTTAGCTTATCATTAACCTCAACTCTTCTCTGTTTTGTTTTTTATAGGGTGTTTCTCCTAATTCAACTCATTAGTATCATTAGTTTCATTACATGGCTCAATGAATGTTTCCAAGCCCAAAAAGATGCAGAAAGATGGTGAGACCCCATGAGACTGTTTTGGGATACATACAAAATGATTTTTGTGTGCGTTTCTGATGAAGTTTTTATATGTTGTAGTCATGTCCATGTGATGTTACTAGCGACTACTGCGTATACCGTATGCATATTAGGAGTGATTTTGATGTATATTTGGTATGTGCCTGATCCATCATGCCTTCTCAACATATTTTTCATCACTTGGACTTTGTTCCTAATCCAACTCATGACAAGTATTTCTCTCCACCCCAAAGTGAGTCCTTCTTTCAATAATATTCTTCCCTCATATGTGTAGTTTTTGAAAACCGCTCTTTCTTCTTGTATTCAACAGGTGAATGCTGGATTCTTGACTCCTGCACTTATGGGGCTTTATGTTGTGTTTATCTGCTGGTGCGCCATTCGAAGGTATGTTTCATTTCCTCTACTATTTCTTTATAAGTTCAAGAAGTAATTGTTTTCAACTCTATACATGTTGTTTTACAGTGAGCCAGTAGGAGAAATTTGCAACAGAAAAGCCAAATCTTCTAGCAAAACAGATTGGCTTACCATCATAGTAAAATATCTCAAACCTTTCCAAGAACCTTTTTATGAACTTCTCAGATTTTGTGAGATTTTAGTAAATAGATTTTTTCATATATATGTATTGTGCAGAGCTTTGTGGTTGCACTGCTTGCAATGGTAATCGCGACATTCTCCACGGGAGTAGATTCGCAATGTTTTCAGGTTTGTTTATCTATGAGCTACCAATATTGCATCAAAACTCTAAAAGAGAAATTTTATTAACACCGAGTGGCTTTACAGTTTAGAAAAGATGAGAATCAAGAAGAAGACGCAATTCCTTATGGATACGGATTCTTTCATTTTGTGTTTGCTACTGGAGCAATGTACTTTGCAATGCTTCTTGTTGGCTGGAACATTCATCATTCCATGAAAAAGTAAGTTCTTGATGAACAAATACTATTCATATACCAAAAAAATAAACTACTAAGGTTTGTATATGCTTTTTGTTTCAATCGATGATTCAAAGCTCGGTTTCATTTTGTTAGGTGGACGATTGATGTTGGATGGACAAGTACTTGGGTAAGGATAGTAAACGAATGGCTTGCAGTTGGCGTTTACAGTAAGTATCTATTTTACATGTTTTTGAAAGGAATTGAGACATTTTGTAATGTTTTGAATGTTGAATTAATGGTTGTTGCAGTTTGGATGTTGGTAGCTCCAATGGTACTAAAGAGCAGACAAACAACATGAGAGCTTCTTTTTTTTTTTTTTTGTCACCAATCGGATCTGGTTGGAAAATAGAATAGAAGATTAAGATTGGTGAAGTGTCCTGAAATCATATCTTTGTATGTAGTCTACATAATGTAGATTGTGTAGGATTAAGAAAAAAGCGGATACAATCATACAAATATAGATATAGATTAGTATTTGTGCGACTCTCATGTGGTTTCTAATCATGAAGCGTGTACACATTGTTACACATATACATTATAGTTTCAATATTAAGCAAATTGGGTGCCAAAGAAAATTTAAAAAACACAAGGATGATGCCTTGATGTCCTTAAAGTGCCAAAATAATCAGTTTTCACAAGACTATGGGTCAATTTGTAAACGTGTTTACAAAATGATACAACACAAAGGAGTAGAACTTAACCACCCTCAAAGTTTATTACTGTAAAACAACATAAATAAGGGAAATGAAATATAGAATAACGAAAGAATATAAATATCAAACCTATTTCAAAAACATTTTGATGAAAAAATAATTCACTTAACACTCTCACAAACCCAAATTCTTCATCAAGATTCATGACTCGCAGTCACGTACCTTCCTTTGTTCAACCCATGATGTTTGTATTCAATTTGACACCTTATAGTACACCTTAGAACACAAACACAATCCTCAAGCATAAGTTAGCTCTTTACCGAGCTTATGTTATCGTTCTTTCTTACCCAAATGGGTTTCCTCCTGATTGGAAAGGTGGGTTCATAGGAATTGAAGTAGCAAACGGGCTTCCGGGATTATGATATGTTTGTTGAGTGCCATACGGAGCGCTCATATTGCCAATTGCGCTTACATTGCTGCAAAAAAAAAAGACGGCTTTAACTTTAGGAACGATTCTGAATAAGAAGCCGAGGTTTCGCTACCAAGTACCATTGAGTGAATGTATGTCATGGAGCCATGGAGATCATGTTTAAAGCAAACACTAATGGATTAATTAAATAGAAAGGTCATACCTAGGTGGCATGCTTCCTGGTAATTGAGGAGACATGTATCCTGAAAATTACCAAAACATTTCATAAGAATCAATACAACATGACCGAGGAGAATAAATTAAAAGAAAAAATGAAAATAGGTATGTGATTTACTTGGTGGCATCGCAGATGGATGGCCTGAGACTTGAGAAGGTATATTGAAATGATTGTGAACTCCTTGAGAAGGCATCATGCCTGAAGAAGGTAATGCACCTTGAAGAGGTGCCATGGAAGGGAACAGAGTTTCCTGTACGGTTTTACACATCACTTAACACGTAATCACCAATTGATCATTCTATAAATACTTTGCTATGTTGCAGGTTTCGACAAATAACTCATAACCTAAGTTTTCGTAAACATTTCAATCAAGTGCTTAAATCAACATTTGCTAGACTACCAAAAAATGCTTGCATTCACACAAAAAAAATTCTATTCTGGATAAGTCAAACGAGCTAGAGGACATACTGTTTGTGTCTGTGATGGTGGTCCAGCGTTGAAGTCAAAAGGGTTCATTGACTTGGCTTGCTGCGGAACATTCTGGTAAGGCTGTTGCACGAAATAGATGTTTTAATCACAAGAAAGTAACAGGTTGCGATGTCACTGATGCTCAAATTCATTATGGATTGAGAAATTTATCAGTACCATGGGGTTATTATACTGCTGCATCCCATAGTGCATACCATGAGGTGGACCAGCTTGCCACCCAGGCGCTGCTGCTGTATGGTATGATGGGTAGGTTAGGGTGAATAAATCCTGCAGATAGGTTAATATGTCATTTACACAGCCGCCGATGGTAAGATTTAGAAATGGGATGGACCAAATGGCTAAAGTAAATTGATACCGCAGGTAATTCTGTTCTTCCAGGAGGTTTCACTTCAGAAGAGTGCAGACCACCAGAAGGAACTCCTTGAAGAGGTTGCAATGACGGTGTGCTCATTGACTTTTGTACATTTGATGGAAATGTGTTCCATAGCTGTAACAAAAATCCGAGAAGTATAAGTAGATTACATTTTGGAACCAATTCTTTGAGAGACCATGCAATGAAGTACACACCTGTTCACTTGAATGTCCATTCGGAGGTGGTGCAAAGTTTTGTGACACGGAATGATCAAGATGCAAAGGTCCGCTAGGTAGTGTAGAGGTCTGAGCTGGCACAGAAGAAGTGACTGCCAATTGAGAGAGAAGTGAATCCAATGTGTTTCCACTGGGTGGTGGTTGCGATACATTTAAATTAGGGGCACTAGGCGCAGCATCGAAAGATGCCCAATTGTCATTAGATGCAAAAGCTGGCTGTGCAGCAGGCTGGGGTGTGGTTGGTTGTGGTGCTTGTACTGCAACAGATGGAGCAGGAGGATCGAGATCAGCATCAAAATCAATTAGGCTTAAAGCAGTCTCCAGCTTCACTTCTAGTGGCTTCTCATTTGTGGACATTAAACTACCCAATGATGCAGATGACTGCAATAAAACAAACAGAAATATCAACATTTTACTTCCTCCCTAAGAATTAGAAGGTATTACGAACGAATGCATATGCTACAACTACTTTATCTAGGTCAAGGGTTGCGAATATGGGCTCTTATATATACTTTACATCCTTCATGCACTTTTAAAAATACGAAGTCAAACCTTTGGAAGTGCCGAAGCATCGGTAGTTCGGTTGACTGGTTTTGGAGGCTCTCCTACACGAAGAGGAATAACACTGTCACCCAAAATTTCTCTAACAGGTCGAGCTACAGGAGGGCTAGCTGAACCGAAGTCTTTTACTTGCTCAGGTGATTGAGAGCCCTCTTCTGATGTTTTTCTACCCCCAAATCTATCCTCTCTGCGCCAATCATTCACGATCTCAGGACGAGAAGGGCTTTTCTTGTTATTATTACCAACATTCCTGCTACCTTGCTCAAACCCTGGACTTCTCCCACCAGGACTTGATCTGTCGCTGTAACGACGGTCATATGCATCATCATATGGTGGACTTCGAGACCCACTAGAACTTCTTGTCTCACTATAATCATTTTTATCCTACAGAAAATGAAATTAAAAGGAATCATGACGAGGCAGACTGTAATGACTCAGTCAGAATCAAAATTTTACGCAGTAATGCTTATTGCCTTAATAATAACAAGCACCACTATAGTAATGTACAAATTTCTTTGTGCTAGTCAAGAAATTGATTAAAGAAGACAAGTTTCTTACCATCGGTCCTTTTGGAGGCTTATCATCATTCTTCTCATTCGTATACCTTTTATTTACATACACATGTCTAATGAAGTCCCTTAACCGCTCTACATTACTGACACAATAGACAAGAACAATCAGTCAATGTAAGACATCCATTTCTACAACAACAACAAGAGAAAGATTTACGATACCTTCCATCAGGCGCAGACTGCCGCTGTTGATCCAATCCTTTAAAATAAATATCCTTAGCATGCTGTTATAGTACAAAAATTCAAAACCATAAGATACTAAAATTACAAATACCAAGAAAAAACAAACCTAAGTTTACTTGCTTTACCTGATTTCCACCTTCTTTTAAGGAACTAACTTCTTGTGAGGTAAATTTCGCCATTGATACTGATTTAACACGGTGTGTAAACTCACGGCTGAAAACAAAATCCACTCACATATATTATCACAAACACAAATACACAGAAGAATACGAGATTTAAGGCTTCGAATGGTTGCATCGGACGGGACATACAAAACCGTTTGCGGATTGAACTGCTTTAGTCCGCTCGGCCCGCAACATCCATTTCAAAGCCTTAAAAATGTTGGAAATATATAGAAACACTTACTGGATTCCACTACAGTTGGTACAAACAAAAGTCCAGAAAGTAGTACAAACATATTGTGGTCCCTGAAAACAATCATATGAAAAACAAACATAAAAAACTTCATCGTCTCTAAATTTCTAAGTTTCAATGAAATGATCAAAAAAAAAAAACTTACAAGGCTGTTACAGTTTATACATCTCTTGTTCTCAGGAAGTTTAAGAAGACTTCTAATAATCTTCTCGTTCTTCTCATCTTCTTTAACTCGATTAGCCATAGTTCTAGAAACTGCAACAAACTTAACAACTGTAAATTTTGGCTAGAAATTTGAATCAAACAAAGATGAAATCGAGTTCGGGATCAAACTAATTGCAGATTCATTCGCTTAATCTAGAAGAAACTAAAGCATAAACACGAGATCGATCACGGCTAAAACATACAGATCCAGGAATTGTATGAGGTTTTAGAAGAGAGATTCACGAACCTTAAGACGAATCTTACTTTATCCAATTGCAGGAGTTTCGATTCTTCTTCTTCGTCTTCTTCTCTTTGTTGAATCAATGAGAAAGAGAAAGTCTTTGTACAGCTAAGAATGGTCTGGGGTTAAGAGTAGAGATTTGAGGAAGGAGATGGACGGAATAATTGACGGCGTTAGATGTGGAAAATGGAATCAAGTTGGCTTTAATATAAAAGACCGTGCGGTGTTTGACGACGGCTGTAGACTTGTTAACGGAGGAATAGAATGGTCGCGAATGAAGTCGTACACGGGGATTAAGTGCTATTTTAGAGTTTTATTAATTACCTTAATTTGTTGGATAATTAATTAGTTACCAAAATGGCAAAAATTAAAACCATAAATGTCAAAATCTATATAATGTAGTGAATATTATTAGATGGAAAGAAATGATGGAATGATAATTAATGGGATATATAGTAGGTGAAAGAAATATGGATAATACATCTCTTTTAATTATTAACTTTCATAATTGTAAAAATATTTTCTGTGTTGGTGGAAGGGAGTGACATGTTTATTTCATTCCATTTGTTAGTCTTTCCGAAAATGTTAATGAATGATTTTTTTCATCATACATATGTATTATTTAGTGGAAGCACTATTATCTATTGGTTAAGAGTTTAAAAGTTTTGACACCAGGTCTGGAGTTCGATTCCCAGAAAGCACAATTTCTTGGACATTAATGGATGCAAAGTTTTTCAGGGATACTACAGTGTTGCATAAATAGTCGTTCGTCGTGGTCGCGAGTATTGCAGGGAGAGTATGTACATCATAGAGATGTTGTACATGCATAACTGACAACAAAAAAAACCCATGTATTATTTCAATTTTTATGTATCGATTTTAGGTAAACAAAATTAATTTTATTTAAAAACCGAACGGTCATATTTATGCATTGTACTAGATAGATGTGATTACTAGAGGTTCCAATAATTTAAATGTCAAAGTTTTGCGTTGACTTTTTAATTAAATTGGTAACTTGTGTTGAGTGTGCTATATGAGACATGATGTTAAATTAAGAGACATAATACATTTCTAGGGTTAAAACGTCTGTTAGCAGCTTATGTTTAATCAAAACGATGTTGTTTTCCTCTTACTAAAAAAATCTCAACTTTCAAATTATGCATGTTTAAATCCTCAAATTTTAAAATATCATTTAAATGTCTAAATTTTCATTGACTTCATGAATAAATGGTTAATTTATATTGACTATGCCGTTTGAGACACGATATTAAATCGAGAGACGAAATAGATTTATGGGGCTAAAGCTTTAATATTATTTTATCGGTTATTTGACTTTCCAATGAGTGTTAAGAAAATATTTAATCGGCTACCACCAATGTTTAATGCTTAAATCGATAACCGATAAAAGAATTTTAAAACTATTAAATATTTTCTTAATAATCAATTAGATGGATGCAGATGGAATTGGTTATCGCTTATAATTATGAGATTTTGATATTTATATTTTTAATTAAGAAATCCTCTGAAATCTCACTTAAAACTTTTAAATTCAATTCTTAAAATATTTTCAATAACATTGTATTTTAATAGATACTTTAAAATACATGTTTCAGTAACATAAGATTAATCATTTTAACTCAAATTCCTCTAAATACTCAATTCAATATATCCCCCTTAAAGAAATTTAAGGTTATGTCCTTTTTAAAAAATCTTGCTTATAATTCACAAACATCATACTATTTATTGCTTGTTGCAGGTGCAACAATAAAATAATACTAGATTCGAACCCGCGGTATACCGCAGGTCAATTGTTTTAATATAAATTTGTAGTTCTTTTTGTTTTTTTACTGTTTATAAATATTTTTATTTTGTTCGTTTAATAAATATTATAGTTTTTTTGTTTTTTTACAGTTTATATTATATTTATTGTGATTTACATGTGCCAAATATAGTCCTACTTCAGAGATTGTCTTTGACTCTTGTTGACAGTCATCGTAAAGGCCAGAGATACCGACAACTGTATGTGACGTATTCTAAATAGTAGTTTGGCATTAGATGGGTGATATGAAAATTATGGAAATCAGAACTTTGTCTCCATTTCTATCTCATGTGATTACTATTTCCTCTAAAATATGATTAGTCATTTGTGTAATCCGCAATCTAGATCTATTGCATAAAATTTGTCTTTGACTTGCCATTTTAGGATGGAAACCAGTCATGTCCCGTATTCGTTGAGAACTTTTCGTCTTGTAACCAATCCCTTTTATATAATTATATGTTTTGGATTTGATTATTTTAATCCAACGGGTAAGAAATTGAGTAAGAGAACTAGATACTAGTGTAGAGATTTTACCAACATGTTGATCATTTTGATCCAATCAAAGTTTTAGATTACTTTCAATCTCATTTCTATTCTTAGTGAATTCAAACAAAAAATAGTATATCTTTAATTGTATTTTATAATAGCTAAAACATAAATTAATTTTCTAAATATACTTTTCAACTAATAATATAGAGATTTTTTTTATAAAGTTTAAACATTATTAATATTTTAAATATTTTATAGATTTTAAATATTATTAATATTTTAATATTTTAATATTTTAGAGTTTAAATATTATTGACATTTTAAATTTTTTATAGATTTTAAAGTTTAAATATATCTAATATTTGAAACTTTTTAACAAATTTCTTAGTCGAGGTGGGATATTGAACAAACACAATATTTTCTTCATCAATTGAGTATTTTATGTCCGTTTTTAAAAATTCGAATCACAACATATGTAGAAAAAATATTATTGACTTTTTAAATGTTTTATAGATTTAAAAGTTTAAATGTATATAATATTTGAAACTTTTTATCAAATTTCTTAGCCGATGTGGGATATTGAACAAACACAATATTTTCTTCATCAATTGAGTACTTTATGTCTGTTTTTAAAAATTCGAATCACAACATATGTAGAAAAAATCTAAAATTTTATTAATTATATATATCATACAATAATTCAAAATAATTTAAAAATAATATCAAATAAAGGTGTAAGGAGATTCATATTCTTCAAGTATATTAGTTTAAATTGGATAGAGATCTAGATTTTAAGAAATTTGAAATTAGTATTAGTTTCAATACTAATAAAATCTTTTAATATTTATTTTTATTAGATATAAAGATTGTTTGGATGTAGGGATATATGAAGATATATGATAACTCAAATGTACTTCACTTTTAATAGTATAGAGATGTCTTTCGCAAATTTAAGGTTATGCATTTTTCGTAAATCTTTACAAGCAATATCTTTTTATTTTGAGTTAACATTAAAAAATAAAAAACTAAAAAATAAAGAAAAGAGAAACAACATTTATTGTTTGGTCGTGGTAAGTAAGTAAAAAAAACATTTATTGTTAAGTCGTAGTTAAGGAGGGTAAAAATAAAGAAAAACAGAAACAACATGTTTATGTTATGTTATCTATCGTTGCACATTTCACTATATGTCTTCTTATCTTCTTCTTCATATATCACAGAACAAAAAAATCAAACTCTTACTCCCAAGACTGGTGTCCGAGAGTAGTGAAATGATAATATTCCCGTTTGTAGGGAATCTGTTTCTGAGCAGTTTCTTGACTACTTTCCCCCATACCTCTGCCGTATATCCACAAGAGAAAAACAGATGGTGTCTTGTCTCCATTGGATCACCACAAAAGCTACAAGATGTGTTGGCCCCAACATTCCAAGTCGACATACGGTCCCCCGTAGAAAGCCTATTATGAACCGTAAGCAACGCAAACAGTGAAAACTTTGGGGTTGAGTGTATAAACCAAATCCCTTTATGCCAATCAACTGAGGGTGTTGTTTCACGAGTAAGTAACTGATAACATCGTATTTTCGCCCATTATTTATATGTTTTTCTTAGGGATTCAATAAAGAAACAAGTGATTATGGATACTTCAAGGCCATTTTCCACCATTTCCATTTCCTGGAGACTTTTAGAAGTTTTGGAGCAAAAAAGACACAAAGTCAAGCAAAACCCGTTTTGAAGCAGTTTCAGAATATCAGAAGTTTGGCATTCGTTGAATACTTTTCCCTGGAGAAAATTCAGAGATCTTTACATCTCTGGAAAGCTAGAAGAGTCAAGATTCACTTGGGATAAGAATCGAAGTAATCCATTCAGCCGTTTGGATGATATGACCCGAAGATTAAAGCCCTGTCAACCTCGGTCACAAGGAGTTTGACCTAGGTCAAGCCTCCTAAGGACCCCGGTCACTGCACCCGTGACCGAGGCCAGCCTCCCTGATGGTTACAGCCGCCTACTTGCCCAAAATGCCGAGTTTTACTTCAGAAACCCTAAAACCGACTTTCTACACCCCAAGTCCTATAAATACTCATTTAACCTAATGTTTTTGGTGTGACTTCTGTGCCTTCAAGGAGATTTTGAGTGATTCCTCACCAAATCAGCCGCAGCCCTAAGACGCCTCCACAAGAGCCTCTTCGTCGCTTCCAAACCCTAGAAGCCGCCCTTTGAAGATTCATCCTTGTTCTTCATTGTTTCTCATCTCTTTCATACTTTTATTTGCTTTTGGGGAGACAAGCTTTCTTCTGTGACATCTAGAGAAGTTTCCTTTGAACCCTCTTTGATTTATTGATTCATTTATGATGATGTTCTTTGTGATATCTATTGCGTTTCTTAGCATCATGAGCGAGTAATCTTCTTTGTTGGGTTTTATAGGGTGATTTGATGGGAATTCATGGTTCAATTCATCTAGGTTGTTAGATCTGATTTTCTTGGGATATCTTTTACTTAATGCATGTTGCTTGAATTGATCACCAAGCACTGAGCTAAGAGAATAGGAGCGCTACCCGTGTAAACCTACTTCTCGAAACTAGTGTTACTGAAGCTTCGCGTCATAACCTGCGTAAGTTGAGTTATGGAGCTTTGTGAACTTATCGAACTTGTTTATCCTGCTGGTTGATGTATGTCATTACCTGCGTAAGTTGACTAACGGGGTGCTGAGAACTCATGACTGAAAATATTTGCATATGCATCTTTCACTTGAATTGTTTGGAACCATGGAAACCCTCAGATGACTCCCAGAACGACCAACGTTTTTCTCTTATTGTTTACAACTGACTTATTTAATTGCTTTTATTATTTCATTGCATCATTCATTCGAAGACCAAAAACAAACCCCTTTCATATTTTGTCTTAGTTTGATTTCCTTCATTGAATTCAATCTGCGTATCTATTACTCTTTGTGGGATCGATAACCTTAAGTACTATAGCTGATTTACTGTGCATTTGCAGTTTGAAGAAGTTGTGTCGTATTGAAGGAAAACCTGACACACCATCAGTAACCAGGTGTTCTTTGACTAAAAACTGGCCTGAATCGGTCATCTTTAAAATGCCACAAGTGAATATCCGCAACAGGCAATGATTTGTCTCTTTGCTTTGTAATCAACTCCTCAATCTGACACAAAGTTTTGTTTCTGTGCCGGCATCATCTTTGATTTCTCCATACCGATGCCACTGAGGCATGTGTTGGAATCCCCATGTCGACTATACCTCTCGGTCCAAGCTTTTCCATAAGACAGCATTGATCCGATCACACATCAAACCAGAAGGATGTGCCCTCACCATTTTGAACATCAACTTTATGAAACTTTCTTACAAGAGGTCGATACTTCACAATCAAATCCGAATGAACAAAGTGTTGAGTTAAATCGTACCAGTCATGATTTTTCTCCACATCCATGTTCCCATGGTTGTCTTCTCTTGAATTGACCAGAAAAATTGCTTTCGAATCAAATAATTCTGAATCCACTGTACCCAAACCGAGGACTTAGATGATACAATTCTCCAAATTAACTTTAGGCAGTAAACGGTATTGACTTCCTTTAGAAGCCTTATGACAAGTCCTCCTTCTTGCTTAGGTTTACAAACATCCACCCAAGCCATCTTAGCTTTCTTTGAATTCAGCTCTGGCCCTGACCAAAGAAAAGTTGAGCACAATTTCTCGAGCTCCTGAATACAAGCTCGGGGAAGTCGAAATGCTGAGAGCCAGAAATTTGCAATGCTCATAAGAACTGAGTTAACTAATTAAAGCCTACCCGCGATGGATAAATGTCTCGATGTCCATGTGTTGATTCGGTTTCGAACTGTCTCCAATAATGGTAAATAATCATTCAAAGTCATTCGTCTAGTCAACAAAGGCAAACCCAAGTAGCGTACTGGTAACTGTCCAATACCAAAAGAGAAGTTAGAGCTTATATCTTCTCGTAATCTCTCGGAAATGCCTGCAAGATAAATAGTTGATTTCTCCATACTAATTTTGAGCCCTGAAAATCTTGCAAAGTCATCAAAAATCTTGACAATCCCAGCCACTGATCTCACCTTTCCGTCCGTAAGAACCATAATACCATCCGCAAAACTTAGATGTGTAAGCCCAATGTTCTTATATTTTGGATGGTAACCAATATGTCGCGCACTTGCTGCCTTATCAAGAAGCTTTGACAACACATTCATGCTTATAACAAAAGGATAAGGCAAGAAAGCACAACCTTGCCTTAGTCCCCTTGCACTTCTGAAAAACCGGTTAATTCCCCATTTACTTGAATCGAGAAGGGTTCTGTCGAGATACAGAGCGATATCCAATGAATGAAAACAGTAGGGAAATTCATCGCTTTGAGAGTATTCAGAAGAAAAGACCACTGGACCGAATCAAAAACCTTAGAGATATCAATCTTGATAGCGCAACGAGATGAAACCGCATCTTTATGGTAATCTTTCACCAGCTCTGTAGCAAGTAGTAGATTTTCAATCAGTAACCAGTCTTTTATAAAAGCAGATTGATTAAGCTCAATCAGATTTGGGAGTATGTCCTTCAGACGATTAGCCATGATCTTCGATATGACCTTATAAATCACATTACAACAAGAAATAGGGCGATAGTCCTTCATTTCCAGAGCCGACATTTTCTTTTGAATAAGAGCAAGGATAGTGGAGTTCATACCCTTCGGGAGAAAACCTTTAACAAAAAATGATTGGACAGCAGTTGTAAATTCCTTTCCCACAATGTGCCATACCGCTTGATAAAATTCGGCATTGTATCCGTCTGGTCCTAGAGATTTATTGCTCGGCATTGAGAATAATACTTCATGAATCTCCTCCTCTGATACTTCTTTAGTAAGCCTATCTCGCTTTTCTTGAGAATATTTGTTTGGCAGAAGCTCTGCTAGTGATTCTACCGAAATACCATCATAGTCATTCGGTATATGCTGAGAAAATCTCTAAAAGAACCCTCAGCCTCCTCTTTAATCTCTTCACTTGTTGTAACCACAACCCCATCTCGCCTTTTTATTTCTCTGATAGTGTTTTTAGAATTTCTTACAGCAGCAGCTCTGTGAAAAGCTTTGTTGTTTCTATCACCAATTCGAAGCCAATGCAGTTTCGACCTTTGCTTAAGAAATTTCTCCTCTAGACCCGAGATATGATCCCATCGCCTAAATGCCTCCGCTTCTTCTTCCAAATTTGAAACAGATGGGTTGTTTAGATTCACCTCTTGTTAGCACAAATATTTTTAAAAGCATCTCCCATTCTCTTTGTTAAATTTCCCAACTTCCCCTTTGTTAATTTTCGAACCAAATGTTTCAAGTCCTTAAGCTTTTTTAAATACCGAAAAAAAGATGGTGTAGATAGGAAAATAGGTTGAGTTTCTCTCCAATACTGCTCCACCATTGGTTGAAACTGTTCCAATTCCATTACAGCATTCACAAACTTGAAAGGTTTTTTCCTGCGTATTACCTCATTATCAAGGTGGATACGACACCGAAGATGATCAGAGAAACCTCCTCCTTCGAAAACACTATAAGATTGTGGAAAAGTGTGATTCCATTGATCATTCTTAAGAAGTCTATCCAGCTTCTTTGAAATGAGACTCTTTTCTCGCTTGTTACATCACATAAATAATGGCCCATGAAAAGCCATATTCTCAAGAGAGCAAGCCTGTACCAGCTCCTGAAAATCTCGCATCCCCAAAGGTATAGAGCTTGCTTTCCAATCCTGCTTGCTTTTCCCTTCTTTAACTTTTGTCTCCAACATGCAACCAAATTGAAAATTATTATGATTGACCCAACTTTTTACAATGGAATGTTTTGTTGATTTATTTAAGCCCCGAACATTCCAAAAAAAACCCCAACATTTAAGTTCTCTTGTTTTTCTTTTTTCTCATAGCACTTTATTTTTTCACCTTTGTGCTAATGATGTATATGTCTGAGTTGTATTTATTCAAACCTTTTGATTGACGAGGCAAGATTGTCCGAGTAGAAGCTTCTCCCATTTGGCTTTTTTCCCCTGTCAAAACTTTTTGACAAATCTCACCCTCCTCTGTTTCATCCTTCCTTGATTGTGTTATCACATCTGATTTTCATTTTCATCAACATTCTCATTGTTTTCTGTAAGCACAAAAAAATGAGAAGGCAACACGATCAAGTCTATTTTTATATTTTTCTTATCACCTTGGCGCCCTGACTTTCTCGGAGAAACTTTTGACCAGCCTTCTGCTGCATCAACTGTCTCCAAAACATTCTCTTTAGTCCTTTGCATTTTTCATGGTAATCCACATTGGCATTATTTTCATTTCTTTTTCTTCTTCGTCCTCAACAATCGGCGACCATTTGGAAATGATCATGGGAATATCAGCTATATTCCACATACATCTCCTTAGAATTCTCAATCTAGTTGCTTCGTCCTTAATTCTCAATTTGACAGTGGTCGAATTGACAGCGAACACATCAATATGAATACTGTGATTACCCAATGGCCAAATTGAAGGTTAACCATTTAGAAAAATAAAAAAAATCATGAGAAACTAAATCTAGTTATAGATTTTCAAACCTACAAAGAAAAAAAAATGCCTTTCGTGGTGCTGAGTCTAGAGATTCAAACTCACTACCCAAATCCTGCAAAAGAATGTCTTTGTCAATTTTACTTCAACGAATTTGAGAAGACAACTTTCCTTCATCTAACACTTTAAAAAGAACAAATCATGCTGGCGTCACAAATAAAAACATCATTTTCACAAAACTAGAAAATTAAACATATGTATGTTATGGGCATGATCACATAGATGTCCAGAGAATACATCACTACATAATTATTTGAGCAATTTTGAAAAATTTTTAATCAGTAGTCATGTGGCATATTACAAAAATTGTCATTAGAAAATAATTAATTCATAACAAATTTTCATATACCATTAAGGTTAATTTAGTCACTTCAAATTCAGTAAAATATATGGGTCCCACTGAATTTATTTTTTGCATCAAATTAAATAAATACCATAATTCACATTAAAATTAAATTAATAATATAAAATTTACAACAACTAACAAAATCCGTTTTCTTAATTTACGGATTATATTTATATATTCTATTCTATACATTCATTTTTAGCTGGCTTCTATAAATTCATTTTATTAAAGAATATAATATTTATTAACTATGAAACATCAAAATATTTTTCTACATTTAAGATTTTTGTGGATATATGCATATAAAGTTTTAGATTAAAACAATGAAATTCAAGTAAAATTTATTAAAACATGTTCATTATATTTGTAATTTGTGTGGTTAGTTTATAAATATAGTAAAATCAAATATAATTTTTAAAAGAAATAAGTGATTAATTATATATAAAATTATATTTAATTCTATACAAATTTATAGCTACATTTAGGAGTATATGATAAGATTGATAAAAACATTTATAATATATTTTTAGAAGGAGAGTTTGATCTGCATTAAATATTGAATCAAATTTTATTGTTGAGTTTTTGAATGACCCTTTCATTACGGTATGTCAAAATCTACTATATTCGAAATTTCTACTTAGTTTTATCTCAAAATCAATTAAATTTAATCTCTTAGATTCATTCATATTTATTCAAGTCAAATTCTGTGCAAATGGTTCGTCCTCAAATAAATAAGATGAAAATTTTCACACAAATTTTCTCAATATTTAGATCTCACTAATTCACTCAAATTTCCTAGATATCTAGGTTTTATCGAGTCACTAAAAGTTTTTAGAAATCAAGGTCTACATAATCTATGTTCTATATATTTTATTGTCGATTTCTACATAATATCTTTGATTTCTTCAAACTTTATTTGTAATCTTATGATATTTAGTTATCAATTTCTATATAGTTATTAGATTTCTACATAATTATTAAATTTATTCGATTAGCTATGGATTGAACACCAGATCTAGTGTAGACACCATATTCTGAAGTTGAAAGAAACGGTGGCTTGAATCTAAGTATTATTTTTATTAGGTATGTGATTGTTTGGATGTATGAATAAGCATAGATTTGATTTATATATTTTTAAAGTTTAAATTGGTTTAAACTGAATAAAACTTTTTTTAGTTATAGTATGTAATTTAACTTCATTAAATTATAAAGTGTTAAGGTTGTTGGTAAGTTGACGTATATACCGATTTTGATGTTGTTGTAAGTAGTTCTTATGTCCAAGTTTGTTCTGCTATGTCCAACGGGTTAGCGAGCTGTCCCGCAGATTTGATTCTTATAATTTAAATAAATAAAATATTTTTGAAAATTAAAATTAATAACTTTTTAAATATAAATTTTTTAATATTCTCTTTTCTAAATATTCGAATTTTATACATAAACTCTTTATATTTTCAAATATATCATAGATTATATTTCATCAACTATATACAATTATATATATATATAATTTATTTATTTTTATTAAAAATTGGTAGTCTTGCGGGCTGACCCACCAATCCGCGGACAAATCTCGCTAAATCTCCTGTCCATTATGGACTTGTCTATAATGTCTGCTTTTAATGGGCATAAAATTGTATGTCCTTCGCCATATGATGAATTTACTCATACTTATCCCGAGGATCACCGATCCGATTGACACATCTACCGATGTGGAACGTTGAACACACTATTGAATAGTATATGTCCATTTATATAAATATATTATTTAATAGCTATTTAACAAACTTTGGCTCTCAAACAATCTATATCACCGTTTATGTTTTGATAGATATGAATTTATTATTGGCATTTTGTTTTTTTTTTTAATGGTGAAACATGTTCTTGAGGCAAAAGCGTATTCTGATCAACCTGTTAGTTTCTTGCATGTTCTAATCTAAACTAAGAAACATACAAAGATGTTGTGGCAATCTTTTGATAACGAAATAGATGAATCAATAAAATATATCATTCGAGAAGAAGTTAGATGAGAGAAAAGTATAAAGCGGATTGGGTCATGATCATGCCAATACTTTTATAAACGGTCATAATTGGAAAAACATTATCGATTCTCTGGAACTTTTTGTTTCCTATAAGGCAAAATTATATATATAACTATATTTTATACACGAATAATTTTATTTACCATACACTTTGTAGAGAAGTGAAGTAGAATTTTCCACTTTTTGTATTTCTTTGATTATGCATTTAATAAAAAAAAAAACGAAACTAAATTATTTGGGACGTGTAAAAAGCCGCTGAGTCAGAAAGAGTATTTCACTAACTCCATCTTCGTCACTTTGATGACAACGATGATCAAAACTTTGGCTTTAGCTTCTTCTCGCATCTTTTGTTCCAAATTCTCACCAACCTTCTCTTCTCATCACACCCTCAGACTCACAATCTCCGATCGTCGGACCTTCTCAACAATGGCCGGAGCTACCGTCGTCGACGAGTTCGTTAAAGGAAATGTTTTTCCTAATGGTGTCGCAGTCATCACTATTGATCGAACCAAAGCTCTCAACGCCATGAATCTTGGTAAGTAATGTTTTACTATGTATTGAATTCAGTATTCTATTTAAAGTTTCAATCTTTATGTGATTGGATTGTTTCATTAACACCAATTTGGTGAATTAGACTCAATTTAACATCTTGAGATATCTCAAAATTGTGGTTTTTGTTGTGTCATGATGATACAATTTTGGTATAATAATGTTTTATTGTGTATTGAATTCAAATTCCTATTTAAAGTTGCAGTCTTGCAGAAACTATGTTTCTCACTTTATATGATTTGATTGTTGAATTAAGATATCTCAAAATTTGTGGCCTTTGTTGAGTGATGATACAATTTTGGGAATTTTTTAGAGATATCAAATTGTCTGAATATGGCTTTGTATTGCTATGTTCAGATAGAAATATGAAGAAGCTACATGATTTTGTTGGTTAACATGAATCATAATGATATTACAGAAATGGATCTAAAGTATAAAAGCTTTCTTGATGAATGGGAATCTGATCCAAGAGTCAAATGTGTTATCGTTGAAGGTAGCACACCTCGAGCCTTTTGTGCAGGTAAATTGCAAAATTTTGTTTCTTTAATTATGTGGAAGCTTATAGTTTCTAGACTGAAGTTATGTGGGAATCATCTGATCGCATTTTGGGATCTGAATTAATCCGAAATCGATAATTTTTGGGTGACCATCCATGAATGGTGTGCAGGAATGGATATTAAAGGAGTTGCTGCAGATATCCAAAAGGACAAAAACACACCTCTTGTGCAAAAGGTTTATAATTTATTCTATGCTCATGTCTATCTTAAAACGTATACGATGCTAGAATTATGCATCATAGCCTCATAGGAGCTGTCTTAAGGTTAGAAAATCGATAGAAAAAGTAATAAGTATGGTCTTAGTTCCACTGCTTGTGGGTGATGTAGAAGCTGATAATCATCTAAAATCAACTGTTAGATTTGATCCAGGTTTGCTTGTGTACTCTCTGACCTATCTATATAAACGAAAGATTAGACAAGAAACCAATATTAACGTGAAATCATCTCAATACTCAGGTCATGCTTTAGAAAAAAACAATACTTTCATTACCAGTTACAGAACAAGCTCATTAATTCTTCTCTCTACTGAACATAATACAAGTACTTAGGCATTTTATATCTTGTTAAGAGTAAATAGTGTACTAATTTGATGAAGAAACATGTGTGTGGTACTCTCTATTAGTCTGGTCGCTCCTAGACTTCTCTTGAATGTTTTTTGCTTTAGATCCCCTTACATTTGGCCCTTCTTCGAGTATTCACATCCATATTCTTAGCATAGCCTCCAAAATGTAGCCTTTTTAAACTTCGATATTTTACTGTCTTAGGTATTTACAGCAGAGTATACTCTGATATGCGCAATTGCTGGCTACAAAAAGCCATACATCTCATTAATGGATGGTATAACAATGGGATTTGGCCTAGGTCTTTCTGGACACGGTCGCTACCGTGTGATAACAGAGGTACATATACTTGTTCTGCACTTTTAGGGTAGGTAACAATTGGAAATTACTTTCTTTGACTCTTTTTTCATATTTTTGTTTTCCATTATAGAGGACGGTTCTTGCAATGCCAGAAAATGGAATCGGCTTATTCCCAGATGTCGGGTTTTCGTATATAGCAGCTCATAGCCCTGGAGGAGGATCTGTTGGTATGTCCTCATATACATATCCTTTACACTGGTTAGACTTTTAAGGTGCTACTATATTGAATGAAAGGAATAAAGAAAATGGTCAATACCACTTCAAGGTCATTTCCTAGTTGAGTGCTATCTAAGAATATACAAAATTTAGTCAAAAAGGATGACTATTCGTTTTAATTCAACATGTAACAACTACTGTGGTATATTGTTCGTTCAATGCAACTTTTATTCAATAAATGTGTGCAGGTGCTTATCTTGGTTTGACTGGGAAAAGAATCTCCACGCCATCAGATGCACTGTTCGTTGGTCTTGGGACGCATTACGTACCATCTGAAAAGCTACCTTCATTAAAGGAAGCTATTTTATCGGCTAACCTGTACACCCTTTCCGACCTTGTTTCTTAGGAACATATTTCTCTCATTTCTGCTAAATTAACAAGCTTTATGGACTGTTGGTGATGCAGTTCTGAGGATACTAATCAAGACATTGAAACAACTTTATCAAAATACAGCGGCAATCCTGAATCTGAGGCCCAACTCAAATCTCTTTTGCCTCAAATAGAGTCAGCCTTTAGCTCAAATAAGTCTGTTAAGGAAACTATAGAAGAGCTTAAAAAGTACCAGCAAAGCACTGAGCCTTCAGGTTTGATTTTCCTTGTGCATTGTTATTGCTCATAGAGTCTTACTATTCGTTTTCAAACCGTTCTAAGTTATAGTTGCCTTACTCTTAAATACTGAAAAATGTTTGGTTACAGTTGTAGAATGGGCTAATGAGGCACTCAAAGGTTTGGAAAAAGGAGCACCGTTTTCGCTTTACCTAACACAAAAGTACTTCTCCAACGTTGCATGCGCAAAGGGCAAAACCGAAAACGAATTAGCAACAGTGAGTTTCAAATTTCAATTCTTGATTTCCATTATGTTCCCTTCCTCTAAGAGACTAAAGACGAAATATTTAACCTCCCATATTAATTTCCTTGTGAAGCTTAACGGCGTGATGAAAACTGAATATCGCATTGCACTAAGATCTGCTTTACGTGGTGATTTTGGTGAAGGCGTTAGAGCAGTTTTGATTGATAAGGATCAGGTTTGTTCATTGCCACTCAAAATTTTGTTGTTTGATTCATCATCCACTAATCTGCTCTGTGAAAATACTCTCTTACAGAACCCAAAATGGAACCCGGTAAGCATCGAAGAGGTGGACGAAAACGAGGTTGAAGCTCTGTTTAAACCGTTAAGTCAGGAAGTGGAAGAGTTAAAGGTCTGTTCAAAGTCTGTCCACAAAGTACTCTATGAATAAATAAATCTTTAGCCATATGTTAAAGAAGCTGTTACTGTAATAATAACATAAAGCTTTTCTTTTCAATAAATAAGATCATGAGCCATTGTATTGCAAAGCATGAAAACGTGAGAACATGGATGAACTAAAAGCAAAAGAGAACAAAATCAAGAAGAAGAAGCAGAGTTGTCATAAGTAGATCCAACATGGTGGATTACGAATCCATAGATTTTGCGTTTCAGTCGCTCGATCTTGTCCATTGTTGTGATCTGGTTTTCTTGGTTTGACATGACTCGGTCCAACCATTCGTTAACTTGTTTCAGCTGAGATAGAACAACAGCTATGGAACTACCATCTAAAGGTCGCTTAGCTGCATTTTTGTTGTCTAACAACTCTTCCACGAACCCGATGAACCACATTTGCATTTCGGATTGTACCTTTACTGCAAATTTAGCCGTTTCTTTCAACCCATCAATGTCTGTCCACATCCCAACAATATTGTCTGAAACACCAACCAATACAGATATTAGCAGAAACTTACAAATTACAATTTTGCAATTTACTCTGTATGTTATCTCAATTGAAGAACAAACCTGTCTTGGTAGAGGATCGGGGAGAGAGACGAGTGGGCATTGATGTCTTTAAAGACGATGGTGATTCATGGCTTTTCACTAGTGAAACCACGTCGAGGTTTGTAGCTAATGCAGCGTCAACCCAAAGAGAGATTGGGTTTTGTTGATCAGTTGATGAGCCTGAAGCGATGGAGTTGGTGATCTGACTGTATTTCATGACATCTTCATAAATTTTCAAAAACTCGTTGATGATTCTCAAAGGATTCCCAACTTTGGAGACTGAAGAAAGTTCCGAGAATTTACTGAAACATTCACCAAAAAAAGGCATTAAAAACCCGATGAAAGGTTATAACCAGATTGATTGCAAAATTTTTTACCTTAAACATCTAATGATGCACTCATTGGCATTAGCTTCCTCCAATGCTCTAGCTGCAGCTTTAGCAGCAAAGTCTCTTCTTTGCATAGCTTCCTGGAACAATCACATACAATCGCAATCAGGATCATATTCAGACGTCTTTTAACTCAATGTAGTTTAAACACTAAACTCAGCCTCGTACCTTCACAAGTTTTGTAAGGTCCTCTGAGATACTATCCAATGGAACACTACCATCAGTCCATTTCTTTTCATGATAAGTAATTCCAAGTCCTTCAAAGGCTGAGACTTCCTCTAATAAACTACTCTCTGATGAACACGACTTTGCTTTCTCTTCACATGTTGAAGAAGAATCACTCTTTCGCCTATTTGCATCACTAAGACGCCTCGACATAGCAGCCTAAATAACAAATTTTACATTACCATCACACAGAACAAAGTAAACAATACATGTTTCATTCACCACAACACTAAATTGGCGCATTTGAAAGTTAAAAGAGATGAACTTTATATCAAATTAAACAAAGTTTCTACCAAAAATTGATCTCCAGTAAGGTGAAAAATATAGATCATGCTTATAGCTCACTGTGTTACCTGAGTTCGCAAAATTGCTTTGTGATCAGGCTTATTCTTAACACTACTCTTCTTCTTCTGCTCCATTTGAACATTTCCCTCAGCTACTGGTTCATCCCAATTCTTCCGGTTACCATTCTTAACCGACGAACCAACCAAAGCTTCCGAGCATTTTGAAATTCCAGCTGCAATTACAGCCATCTTCTTCTTCCCTGAAGAATCTCCAACCATAGGAGACATCTTCAAACCACTAGAAAGCCTTCGTCCTGGAGAAATCGACATTCTTCTTCCATTAGGAGATGGATTCACTTTCCTTCCATTAGGTGATGGTTGTCTATACCTTGACGGCACAACAATCGGCAGCTCTCTAGCCACCTTCCTATTCTCCTCACGCGCCGCCGCAAGACTCGGCACTACACATTTTGACGGAACCGGAGACGCAGATCTCCTCCCTTTACCAGAAACTACCGGTGATGGATCTCTCTCCACCGTCACTGTAACACCAGAACCGTTCTTCTTCCCCGTTGAAACTGATCGTTTAGACGATGCTGGGGATGAGAATCTTTGTGGTGTTTGTTTAGGTTTCTGATTACGAATTTGGTTATGATTCTCTTCGTTTTGGTTCACCGGAGCAAGCGCTTGCCTAACATTAGGTTTCCAAACGACGTCGTCTCCGTCATCATCGATTCGTTTATTGTTTATGTAAACAGCGATAGGATCAAGAGAGTACTCAGAGTCAGAAACTGGTTGAATAACGAAATCTCGTTTAGATCCATTAGATACGCGTGCGATTAACGGCTCTGGAGCTCCGACGAAGGCATGACGACCAGGGACGGGACGAATTCCGGCGGCGCGTGGGACTGGAGTAGCGAATTCGAGGCGTTCGAGGTAGATGAATTGACCTAGCTGGAGACGGTTACTGAGGATGAGATCTGTGTCGCGTTCGGAGAGAGAGACGTAGGTGGAGTTGAGAGAGTCGGAGATCTGAACGTAGAAGCCTTGATTTGGCCATAGATCGGAGCCGGCGAGAGCTGGAACGATTCCGGTGACTTGAAGGATTGCGGATCTGTGGTCTCCGGTGGCACGTGTACCGGAGTTCATACATTGAAGGAGTTTGAGGAGGATTCCGGGCGCGAGAGACGCCATTTTTTTGAGAGAGCTCTGTGAGTTTGAGGTTTACAGATAAGAAGAAGAAGAAGAAGAAGAAGAAGAATATAGGAGAAGGTATTGAAGCTTTTGGCCGTTACGAGATTCAAAATTTGAAACCACATTCTTTTTTTTTTTTTTTTTTTAATTGTTATTCAAATCGCCATAACGATTAAAGAGATATTAATCAAATTATGGTCATAACGCCACACTCATAGTCTTATTATAGACTCATATGTTGTAAATTACGATTTATTTATTTTAACGCAAATTTCTCGTTCTAAATTATAACTTGTAAATTTGTAATCCATCATCGAGAGTAGCTTAGTTTAAGGGAGGGATTAGAATTTAAAAAGATTGGAAGATGCCAAAACTGATTTATTATTCAAAGTTGTTAAGTAAATGTTAAAGGTGCATTTGATTTTTTTAGTTAATTCTCGAAAAAAATGAATATATTTATACAGAATGGAATGTGAAATTATACTTTCTATATTCAAACATAATATTTATATGATAGAAGGTGATATAATTTTTGTTTAATTAAATTAGTTTTTGAAAGAATAATTCGATATTAAAGAATATACATATATAGTTTGTTTAGAAATATCTTAAACTAGATTTAGTCTCGCATATTACGCGGTTTTTATAATTCAATATTTTATAACCAGTGGAAAAACATTCAAAAAATTAAAAAGTGAAAAAATAAAATGAAATCACCAATGAAAGTAAATAATATAAGATTGAGAATGTTGATACCAAATCACCTACATATATAAAAAAAGCCTAACAAAATAACATTTATTTATTTGTTTTGATTCTCTTATTTATTTTTCATATTATTTGATTTCCAATTAAATTTGATTGCATTATTTTTCATATTATTTTATTTCCAAATATCTAATTTTACTATATTTATTTAAATTAGATCGATTATTATTATGTAACTATTCATATATATATATATATATATATATTGAAAACTTTGGCGAATTTACATTCATATTTTTATTTTACTGTCTAAGATATTATTTTTTATTGACATAGTCTATTATAGCAATTCACGCATAGCGCGAGATAAGAGCATTTTCATTAGTGAGATACTCAAAAGAGTTTTTCACAATTATTAAATTAATACTTTAATATCTTTTTACTTATTTAAATTAAATTTGTTTATTAAAAATTAATTGAACTAATCACATTTCATCAAATGTTAGATGGGTTTCTACAAAATATGGAGATATTCTCAAATGAGAACTATATCTTCTTCTCTTTTCTACTATTTTTTATTTTTTAAATAGGGAAAAACTCAATGAGAATCTCTTGAGGGAAATGCTCGAACAACCTCTAGTAATTATTAAAATATAATAATAATTATATTTTTAGGAAAATATGTTTTCAAATAATTGCATTTGGAGAACTTTTTAAATCATTAGTATTTTATTCTTTATATAAAAAAGTATGAAAATAAATAATTGATTATATATCTTAAAATATAAACTCTGATAAGTTGATGTTAGAGAAAGATTTCACCCGAACATGAAATGCTAGAACAGGTGAAATCAAGAGTTACATATGTGTGTGCCTCAGGGTCGGACCTGGATGTGCATGACGAGTACATAATTAGAATTTATTAAAATAAAATTTCTGAAATATTATGAACCAAATCAACTATTAGGGTTATTAATTCATGTATATCTGACGACAAAAAAAAGTCCATGTATATCTTTGATTTAAATATGCTAATGCCAGCAAATGAGAAATAAAGATGTACATGTCGTTCATTTGATTTGTGGCTTTTCCCCATATGATGGAAGACTTGTCCAAGTTTAGAGTTACTAAGCATATCCTGAATTTTGTCGAAGAAAATGATTATTTTAAAAACCCCTTGGTGAAGCTACAATGTGTTCATGTTAAATCAATAAAGGAATGTATATTCTTTTATTTAAGACCAGTTATGAGTGCTCTTGATTTACTGTCAAGAGTCGTTGTGAGCGAGGTTTGTGCTCTATTTCAACCAAATGGCAGTGGGAGAAAAACTCTTAAAGAATCCTTTAAGTAGAGTTTCAAAGACTCATCCTACATAGTTTTGAGAGGTATTGCAAAAAATTTTGATCACCTTAAATTATTTGTAGCACTAGTCTTAAATCATGCACTTTTTTCTAACCTAATCGAACTGAGGAAATAACCAATCTCAGTTTATACTATTTCCAATCGGTTCTCATCAAATAACCAAATCTGAATCAATTTGACCAAACTTCAGTTCATTTCGGTTCAGAAAAATGGATTCAGTTTTTAATTCCATATCTAATCAAGAGGCTTAGATAAGTTTTAAATTTGACAAAAAAAACAAATAATTTTGTGAGAGACAAAATTCTTCTAAAATTTTAGTCAACATTTTTCTTATTACACGATGTATCACTAAGGAAAGCCAATAACTTTGATTTCATCTTCTTCATTTTGTAAAGATGAAAAAGATTTAACTAATTACATAAAAATATGTTGTAAGAATAAATATTTAGGTTTTTATCAAATACATCTATGGATCAAATATTTATTCAATCAAAATATGTAGAATGTGCTGCAACTGTTGTTGTAGTAGTGAGTTGGGTAGTATATGAATCAAAATCAAATATTTAGCCTAGATCTATGGATCAAATGTTAAATCTTTAACTATGTTCCAAATATGTATTTTTATATAGAATAAGATGGAAAATATTATTACACTTAGTATAGTAAAGTTATTATTCTTCTGGCCATGAAGGGTGTTACCATCATTTAATTAGGAGTAGTGTTATTTTATAAGGTCAATTCTTGAAATGGATATTTTAATTATAAAAATTGTGAAAATGGATCCATAGGATGTGAAATTAGAGCATCTGAGTTCTTATTTTTTTACAATTAATTTGTGAAAGAGTTTATTTTTAATATTTTTTTCCTATTTAATTTTGTTCTGTTTTTAAGTTTATCAAATTTAAAAATTAATTGGCCTAAGACTTTTTAATGTAACTATTAATTATTTTTATATTAACTCATGAAAGTTTATAAGCATAAGAGAATAAACTATTATTTAATTTTTTGTGTATACCGGTAAGAGAATAAACTATTATTTAATTGCTTTCGTTTACCTATTCGATTCTCAGTTCAGTTCGGGTTTAGTTTTGGTTCTTTAGATATAGTAGTCTAGGATCTGTTTATTTTTTTTTCAGTTTCTGTTCGATTCGGTTCCCCCTTTTTTGGATTGATTCCAGTTTGGTTCTTCCATTTTTGGGTATTTTGTCGAGTCCTAAATATATCTAAAAATGATTATTTTTTTCTTTCTTGACATATGTACCAAGATTTTATTTTTGTACAAATATTTTCAGGAAAATGCTGACTATATAAGTCTCATGAATTTGTAACTTGATTTGCAAATTGTTGTTGTCTCTGAATTTTCTTCTCTTATTTTCTGTTTAAAGTATTTCGTATTTAGAATTTGATTATAATGGGTTGTTGGTCAAAGCGGCCACAAAAAGACCCTCCTGAAAAGTGAAAAGTATAATGGTTCAATTATATTTTTTTTTTCATATCAATGTAAAATTAAATACGAGTCTTATATATTTTTTTCTTACGATTTTGCATTTGTTTTTTTCCTTTTGAAAATTTGTCTACCAGTTTAATTGAAGCCGAGTTGAAGATTTATATGCACTGTGAAAAGTGTGTACAAGATGTCAAAAGAGTTATTTTCAAATTCGAAGGCAAGCAAATTTTATATAAATAGATATCATTCTTGGTACAAACCACATTATTAAACCATCGTTTAGGACTTCTGTTTCGAATTATATATTTTGAATATTTCATCATTTTAAAAAAATTTGGGTGTAACTAGTAATTTGAATTATATTTTTGGCTTTAATACCTAAAACTTGAGTTTATAATTAAAAGATCACGTTTTTGCCAAATTTAGATTTCTTTTGTTTACCTATTATTTTTTCGTCTTCTTCTTCTTCTTCAAATTTCAGTTAAATCTGATTATTTGATAGAGTTTTAGGGGAAAAATAAAATATCTTGATAAAAAGAACTCAAATAATATTTCAAATATTTGCTTCCGACTGGTCATAGATATTATTATTGAGCATACTATAGTATTTATGTTTTAATTATTATTTTCAATGATATGTGATTGTTAGGAGTTGAAGCATGTAGAACAGATATGGATAATCAAAAAGTTATGGTCTCTGGTCATTTTAGTTTGGAGAAATTGTTGAAAACTCTCTAGAAAAAAACTGGTAAAAAGGCGGAAATCTTGAAGAACAATGAGAGATTTGATATTGATGAGGAAAAAGATGATGAACATGATGTAGTTCAAAATGAAAATGATGAACAAGAAAAGAATGAAGAAGATTATAGAGTCCCAACAAAAGATGAGAGTCTTGAAATAGAAGAAACAGATGATATACCTGAAAAGAGGTGAATTATTTTCTAACTGTTAATTATTTTCATTATTTATTAAAGTGGCAAAAACAATTTTACTACTTTCTTAGAATACTACATGTGTTTTAACTCTTCTATGATTTTTTTTTGTAGTGTCAATGGAATTTGAATTCCTTATAGCATTTCTATGTGAAGAGTATGATGTATCTGTTAGGTTTTAGTTTGATTAAGTTAGATAGTTTATGCAATTAACTAACTAATGAACACACATACTTTAACGAATTCGTTTCATACTAGAGAATACGTTTCGTGCAAAGATTCACCCTGGAAAACATCCACTAATGATCATTTATATGTTTTTGTTTACAATCCCTCTTCATCCGTCTCTCACTCACCAATCTTATTGGTTTCTTGTGATAGATACCTTACAAATAAACAATCTAACCTTATGATGAATCACAAAATCGAAGTGTCCGACCCCAACCCCGAGACTAAGAAGAAGAACAAGAACAAGAACAAGAAACGTATGAAGCGCCAGAAAATCTTTAAGAACTAGAACTCTCTATCTCTCTATTTGCTTTAGCTCTTGTTTGCTATGTTTTATTGATGCTTTGGGTTGTAGACCTCTTGAACTTATTTATAATGTTTAAAAGACTTCCATTCCTTTTTGAAATTGGTTTGTGTTTTTCGTATTCTCTCTTGAAATTGATCAATGACTTTCTTCTATGTCAAGTAACAAAACATGTTTAACCAAGTTCTCTTGGTCTAGTGGTTCTCGCTTGGCGAGAAGTCGCCCTGCTGGTCGAGGCCAGGGATCGATTCCCACCAAGTGCAGAACTATTAGTCAATTGGCTTTGCCACATGGATATGGACTCATGCTTACGGCTCATTTGAATATCCAGAGAGAGAGAGAGAGTCTACCCATGGGTTGCACCTCCCCCAAGGGATTAGTCTAGACTCTTCCATAGGTCTCGAATCTACCCCTGAGTTATCAAAAAAAAAACAACCAAAGAACAAAACATGTTAGTGGGTTTTAATGCCCAAATCAGATTATTTCCTGCATTGGCCCAACTGATGTGTGAGTGTTGGTTAAAATCTTGGTCAAAACCAGAGACAAGACTTCACAGTATCCACCGGAAAAGTTACTTCTAAATTTGAAGGTATATAATAGTAAATACTTTTTTCACATTAACTATACCATGATAATGTGCTATTTAATAAATTTTGAATAATAATGTATATGATTATGAGCTAAAATATGCATGGTCGATAGTGAAAACCAAAAAGTTGTGGTAAACAGGTAATTTTGATGAGGAAAAATTATTGAAAAACTCAAGAAAAAGGTGCAAGATGATAAAGACGAAGAAAAGAATAATAGATATGGAGAATGAAAACAAAGGCGAAAAACCTGAAACAATGTTAAATAAAACTGAAGAAGCAAAAATAGTTATAGAAAAAAAAACAAGAAAGTGAAATAAATAGAGATGTGTATCCAACAAAATAGTGATGATGAAAAAGAGATAGCCAAATAAATGATAATCCTAGCACATGTTGTATTTCGTAACAGAACATAGTCGAAACTTGGCATGATAATAGTGCTTAGCTGACGTAAAAAAAAATAGTGCTTAGCTATTTGGAGATATTTTGATGTATCTGTTAACTTGATAGTATATAATTGAGAAAAAAATAGATTTATGGTTTTATTTTTCTTTTATTTGAGTATAACTGTATAAGTTTTATCTTTCTTTGGAAAGAAAATATATTTATATTTTGAAAAGTGTCCAATTAATATCATTTTTATGTTGATCATTATATTTATGAATAAGAGGGGAAAAAAATCATTTCACTACATATTTTCAAAATAATCTATTTAACCGTTTAGATGTTATATCCTATACTACTCAATTGCAACGGTTTTCAGTTGTTGAAAAATAAATAAACGTGTCATTTTCAGAAAGATCGAATGAAATTATTCAACCCTTGTAAGACCAAGAGATGTCTTACAAGGGTTTAAGAGTACTCTAAGTTATGTGTACTTTTAAAAATAGCTTTACGATGTAATTAGCCAATTAAGCTAGCTATTTTTAATGAGGTTTTGATGAGTTCTTGTAAGTAGGGATGTCAAAACACGTAATCTGACTCAAACCTATATGGATTCAAAATTAATATATACTAGAATCGGACCTATATGTACATGCGGATTATATTTGTAAGAAAAAGTTATTTGATATTTAAAATTTAGGAAAATTTGGATATAAAAGAACTTTTTCAAAAAATTGTCTATTTATACATTTTTTATTTTTTTGTGATCTAATATTTTTGAAATATGAAATTTCAATTTAACCTCTAAGCCCAAAAAAAATCGAACAAAATTAGAAAAAATCAAATACCAATTCCTTAATTTAATTCCTTAATTTCAATATAAAGAGTCTTTAATTTAATTATAGGTATCAATTTTAATTATATTTTTATTAAATTAAGAACAAAAAAAACCAATTCCTTTTATCCCAAATCAGAAAATCTTTTGTTAGATTTCATCCACACTTCCGATTTCACTTCTGAAAAAGAAATCAGAAATCTCAAAAAGAAATCGGAAACCTTCCACCGGCGGCAATCACACTCGTCGTCGATTTCGCTGGCGTTTAGCAATTCCTCCAGCGATCTACTCTTTCCGGATGTGGCTTTCGTTTTTCTCTTTTTTTGTCAAGCATCAATTGACTTCAATCTCTTTGTACATGTTTAATCTTCTCTTTCTTAATATATTATCTCATTCAATCTCTTCTCTGCTTCAATCTTTTCTTTGATTCAATTTCTAGGGTTTTGATAATTGAAATTAGGGATTTTGTTTGATAATTTATCAATTTTTTTAAATTACAGGAATCTTGTCCGATTAATTTCTGTAATCGGCTCCGGTTGTTGAAGCTCTCGCCATTGTTACATCCTCTGAGGTAATTCTCTCATTCAATATCTTCTATGCTTCAGATCTTGAGACAAATTCCTAAGGTTGCTATCTGTTTTTCTTTTTTCCATGAGTACTGAGAACTGCATGATAAAGGCGGATGACAGTTGATCAAAACTATGGATCGTAACAGATTCAAGCTGCGTAAACCACATGAGGGCTTGACCAGAAAGATTTTATGAGAACAACTTGCACCAAACTGCATCTTCTTCATGCGCATCAAGCTTGATTTGCCCAGCTGCAATTAAAAAAAGCAGCCAAATGGCTCTTCGGGTCAGTCGTCCCATCGTACGTCGGTAGGTTGACTCTTCACGCATCCTTGATCCAAAAGTTCTTTATCCACACTGTAAACTGTGAACGTCGAGTTTCTTCGATCACTTTGTCTACTTCGGGAGATGAACTGTTCGCTTGGTGAAATTTTGACTTCATCTCGTCAAGAATACGATTTACTTGGTAAAACTTTGAGATGATGGCATGTCCCCAAGTGTCTCCTATCTCGACTGAGATGTCATTGTTGTTGTTGTTATTGACCGCAACTGCAGGATTGACTCCGTCACCAACCGCATCATTGGCAAGAATTGCTTCTCCGCTAGAATTAGTTCTAGCCTGAAGTGTCATTGTTTGATTGATCGGCGTCTGAAGGTTGATACTTTGCAGAGGATTCACAGTTGTTTGAAGGTTAAAACTCTTTGTGGTCCTATAAAGTACATGTGCACTACGACTTCCAGAAGAAGGGCCAGCAGATATTAAATCCAAATGAGAAAAGAGAGTCGCTTGATTTTTAGTTAAATTTACTTGACCTTTTCTCAAAGAGGTCATCTCTCTCTCGATAGATTCAAGCTGCGTAAACCACATGAGGGCTTGACCAAAAAGATTTTATGAGAACAACTTTTACTAACCTGCATCTTTTTCATGCGCATCAAGCTCGATTTGCCCAGCTGCAATTAAAAAAGCAGTCAAATGGCTATTCGGGTCAGTCGTCCCATCGTACGTCGGTAGGTTGACTCTTCACGCATCCTTGATCCAAAAGTTCTCTATCCACACTGTAAACTGTGAACGTCGAGTTTCTTCGATCACTTTGTCTACTTCGGGAGCTTAACTGTTCGCTTGGTGAAATTTTGACTTCATCTCGTCAAGAATACGATTTACTTGGTAAAACTTTGAGATAATGGCATGTCCCCAAGTGTCTCCTATCTCGACTGAGATGTCATTGTTGTTGTTGTTATTGACCGCATCTGCTGCAACTGCAGGATTGACTCCGTCAATAACCGCATCATTGGCTAGAATTGCTTCTCTGCTAGAATTAGTTCTAGCCTGAAGCGCCATTGTTTGATTGATCGGCGTCTGAAGGTTGATACTTTGCAGAGGATTCAAAGTTGTTTGAAGGTTAGAACTCTTTGTGGTCCTATAAAGTACACATGCACTACGACTTCCAGAGGAAGAGCCAGCAGATATCAAATCCAAATGAGAAAAGAGAGTCGCTTGATTTTTAGTTAAATTTACCTGACCTTTTCTCAAAGAAGTCATCTCTCTCTCGATAGTACTGAGTTTTGTGGACATATCGGTCATGATATGAGTGATTCCTGAAAGAGACTCATGGATGATAGCGATAGTGGCAGGATCATTGTTGACACCGGTTTGGTCTCCACCATTACCACCAACCCTGATGAATTTGGTGAGGAGAACTGTTATAAAATGGTAAATTTGTAGCTTGAATGTCTGATTCTCCCCACATACGGTGCCAAAATGTAGATGCTGGATTCCACACCCAATAATATATTGAATTGTTTAAAGAAATAAAATAGAATTTGCTTAAGATAATGATGTAAAATAGAAAATAGATTTGCTAAAGGAAAAGTGTAAATTTGTCTATATTGATTTCAAGTAGCAAAAAGATTGACCTCCATACATGATCATAGGGATGTATATTTATACACAAGTTAATGATTAAATATTAAAAATAAATACTAATAAATTCTATGATTCTCCTTTAATCCGTCAGTTTTGATTTGGTCTTTAATGTTGTAACGTCTTGTATTTGAATGATTTCCTCCTTCAACTCGCAGATTCGCTTCACTTTGCGGACACCACTTGCTTCGCTTGCTTCTTCTTTCCATGAGGCTTCACCACTGATCGGACCCCAGTTCGTTCCATCGAGCTCTTGTACGGTTTGCTCGTCCTTTCTTTCTCTGAACTGACCCAGTCTTTACTTTTACATGCTGAAGTAGTTGACACGTGTTATGATTTGAGAGAGTGGATCCTTTGTGCGGATCTGGTATCAACAGTTAAGTAATTTGAAATCATATTTTTATTTTTTTTAAATCACTATAACGGTAACAAATAAATGTTGAAAAGTAATTAAAGAGAAAATCAAATTATGCTCATATGTTGTAAATTAAAATTAAGAAAAAAAAACAAAAAGAATTCATGTTGTAAATTCTAACTTGTAAACTGTTAATCCGGCATGGAGAGTAGAAGTTTGATTTCTGTGATTAAAGAGAATTTTGTAGAATTTCATCGCAGAGAAAGGGTAGATAATCATATTATGATCATATTTGTTTTTCAAATATAAAGCTTGATGTGTTTCACCATAATTTGGCACATATCAAATTTATAATAAATGAGATTATGACATGTGAAAATTAATCAATGATATTTTTACACATGTCAATCTATCGACCAAATAATAAATAAATCAGATTTAATTTTAGAAACTACCCATGACATCAGATTTAATTTCCGAACAAAACATCTTCTTCTACTTCACTCAAAACCCTTACATTGAAATCGTGCATCACCCTCACCGCCACAACTCCTCACCCTCGTTGTGACTTCCCTTGTCTTGTCGGGGACACGCTGTGTCTTCTCTTTTATCGGTGTGCCTCTATCCTTCAACAAATCGTGATTTTTCAAACCCTTTTGTCCCTTGCCTTTCTCTTCTCTTCGTCGTTGTGCATGTATCTCTTCGTCGATACATTTCTAAATGTTACTCCTAATCAAACAGTTTAGAAAATATACATGTAACATCTACAACTAAATGATATCTTAAATTTAAATATCAAATAAGTTATTTTTACAAATATAACTCCGCATATACATGCGGATCCGATTCTAGTTGATCTTTTAAATCTAGATCATTAAGAGTCCACGTCGGAAGGTGTTTGTTGAAATTTTAGAATGAACTTAAATGAGTTTTTCTTCCTTAGCCAATAGAAATTGACGTTAGAGTGATTAGTGGTTCGATTAGACTTGAATGTTAATACTCACTCATCACTTTTCACAAACAGAAGTTTATTGTTAATGATGGTGATTCAATGCCGGACCCAGACATTTATTTTACCGATATCACAATTTAAGCTAAATATTACTAATTACTGAATTATTTTGCAGTACCTATCCATTTATTATATTATATATATATATATTGAAATGTATGTATTCAGATCCAAAATCGTTAAACTCATTGGTTAAATGGGTTATATAAGTTATCATATATATATATATATATATATATATATATTAAATATAACATAAGAATCCAAAACATACCATATAATTATAAAACCAACACAAATTTTCAAGTAACAAAATAAATAAAAATATCTAGTTATTAAAATAGAAAAATATAAATATTCAAACGGGAATATATGTATCCTATCTAAAACCCTTAACCAATTTCTTATTACAAACATTGTCGAACCGGTAATTTTTTTATTAAAATTGTCAAGCGGATAATTATTTAAAAGGAAATGGTTATGGGACGGAAGAGTTTTATAGATTCTGGCCGAGATAGTTTTCCGTTCCAAAATAGATATACCTATAGTGAAATAACCAAAAACTAAAACCGAATCCAAATCTGATTTCAATACTCCTAATCAAACAGTTAGAAATGTTTGGATTAGTTTAGAAAATATACATGTAACATCATTTAACATCTACAACTAAATGATATCTAAAACCATTAAACCAAAAAAGTAATTAAAAAAACACTTGAATCTTCCTATGATATATATGACTCTTTGATTTCTTTCGCTTCATTGTGTACAATCGATTTTTTAAAAATAGAGAAAACCCTAATACTTATTTTAAAATTTAAATATTTTATATTTTTATTCTTTTTTTTAGTGATTAATCAATGGACAACTCATAACTCTAATGGGCTAACCCATTAAACCCACAAATCTATTAAGGCTAAACAACAATAACCCATTTATTTGTATATGAGTTTAAAATTTTAATTTAAACCCATTAAAATTTTAGACAAACTATATATATCAACCCATAGATATTTACATATTTTGACACCCATACCTATAAACCGCAACCAACAATAAATAATAAGATATGACGTTACTCACTACTAACATGATGAGACCCAACTCTTTCATAAAGTACATCAAGTTTGTGTTTTAGACCATAATCTTAATTACTCAATTCAAAATGCCACATAGTAGAATTCAGTTTCCATTATATATCTTCCTTTTTTTTATATCATTATTTGTTTTCTTAGTTTTTTGAAGAACTTGTTAATACTAATAAATGGGTTACTTTTGTTAGTTTTTTTTTTTTGGGTAGTAACATGTGACAACGGTTACAAGATAAACAAAAAGACAAAAAAAAAACGAAAATCTACAACAAAAGTCTTTTGTTTTTTAAAGTTATATTAAAATTTAAATAAACTTAATAACATCACTATTTAAATACTATTCTTCTTCGGTAAAATATTTGATAATTTCATAAGAATATATAGTTAAATCTTTTACATTTAATCCAAATTTGAATTTAAGAACGTGCGTGTATAAAAAGTAAAAAAAAAACAATAAAGTCTTATTTTTATAAAGAAAATCAGTTACTTTGAAAGATAAAAAAAAATAGAATGTACCAAATGCCACTAGAATTTAAGATTTAACACCTACTCCAACTGAAAAATAAATAAAAAATAACTACATTTGTATAATTTCCTTTAGGCCACTAAACTATTAGGGCCGGCCCTAACTAAATGGACCATATTTGGACCTTATGAGCTTGTTAACCTGACTAGTAAAGTAAATAAATGCCTCATTTTATTCTTATCTGGCACCTTCATTTTTTTTTCTGTTTCATCACAGAAAAATAAACGTCTGACGAATATCAGAAAACAAAACAAAAAAAAACATCTAAAGATAAATGTTGAACTTTTTTTTTTAATGTTTGGTTGGAAATAAAAAAAATGTTGAACTTTCTTAGTCTTGCTTCATTTGTTGTCCAATGACCCTACTATTTATTCATCTTCCTTAACAAATGCTAAGAATTGATACCAAATTTTGGAATAATTTACCAAAGATAAAAACACCACTATAGCATTGATTGGGCCTATTTTTTACGATTGAGAAATGCAAAAAAAAAAAGCTCATTTGTTATTCACAATATGTACAAAGGCCCAAAAGGCTCACAATCCTTGGAATCTTCCTCAAGATTCCCCGAGGAGTTCAGTTCTAAAAGTAAAAAAAAAAACTTAAACTAAAAAGAAAATCTCTAAACCACATCACATTCTGATTTCTACTTCTGGTTCGATCCGGTTCATGCCACATCACAACCGAGATTGGAATCTAATCAGCAATAGAGTGATCGTGCCAACAGAGAAGCATTGAGACGCAACGTCGGAGGATGTAGAGACGAGTTCGTTGTTGCTTAGCCATCAGTAAGCACCGACCTCTGAAGCTGGTTTTGTGGTTCGGTTTAGTCTGAGAAGGATTGGACATATACGGACAAAGACAAGTTCCAGAGAGAGCAAAAACGATTTGAGTGAATATGAAAAAGGAGTTTAAGAATTGAAGAATAGGCATAGTGATGTGAGAGTATTTATAATAAATAAGAAAAAGGCGTGTGAAGTCGAACGCGGCTGCTACGTGGTCCCTTACCTATGGTTTTGGTTCTTCTAGATTCTTTTCTTCTCTTTCTGCGAATCCTCACCCATTTGTTAAATCTAACACGTTTTTTTTTAATTCATTGCTTTATGACGTTATTGCCCCTTTTTTTTAACACACAATAAAAATATCTGCGTAGAAGAAGGATTAGAATTAGAGAGTGGTGATTTAAGCAGAGGCAATTTCTGATAAGTATAGTATGGACAGTTGTGTTAATAGGATCAATTTGAGGAAAATGTATATCACTAAGCAATATATCTATTTATACTAAATAAGTATGCAATTTTTATTTGACACCTACATTTTTTATAGGGGCATAATGTTTTGGCAATTTTTGTTTTCCTTAGAATGCTAATCATTAGTTTAGTAATTTACCAAAAATAATTGGGTAACATCATCTTCAAATATCTTTGCAAATCTTATCCATGATCACATCTTCTATTTATTATTTTGATTCTCATTTCTTTTTTTCTTTATAATTTGTATTTTTCGATTTATTTCTGGTGCAACTATCTTTCATAATTATTTGATTTTTACTTTACGTTTTTGGAATTTGGTTACTTTAAAATTTTAAGGTAAACATCATCTTGCATATGTTTAATTTGATTCAGATGAAAACAATCAAACTCGCTTTATGCATTATCAATTTTGTTTTTGTATTATAACTTTATTTGATAATAAAAATATATTTAAACATGTAATTTGACGAACCAAATGAATTATTCTATTTTAATACGTAAAAAAGAAGATGAAAAGTACTTGACGCAAATAGAGTAGATCATTATCAAAGAATAAATATAGAGTAAATCCAATCTCCTATGTACAAAAGGATCTAGAATCAAGTCGTTATATTATATATACTTCTCTAATAATGGATTTGATTCTTCTACCATATGGAGCGCAGACTTTTGACCAATATATGCTGTCTTGTCCTTTTCTTATTTTGCTCCATCAATTTCACTTTGTAATTTTTTCCTCCATTAGTGCATGTATTAGATCTTCCAAAATGCAAACAATGATCTGATATCCGTGTATTTTCATAGTATTATGTTAAATTAAGATTAGATTCAAATGATTTTATAAAGGATAAAATCGCAATTTCCTTTCTTTTTTTTTTTTTTTTCATAGATCAAGTGATAAAGTGTAATTTAGAATGGATGCTGACGAAAAAAACTAACAAGAACTGCGAAAGGGCATCAGAGAGTTTAAAACTAAAAGCGTGTAGCCGTGTTCGTATTCGCCACTTGCAAAATCTCATTGTACTTACTAGTACTCAAGAGTGGGCCTCTTAAAACGACAGACCGCCACGTGTCACAACTCTTGTCTGAAAATGTTTTATTATTCATCCATTATTTCCTCGCGTCGGCCCCAACGTTATCCATTCGTTCACGACGTCTGTGAAAGTGACGTCTCCCAAGTTGATCACACTGATGGACCCAGTCTTGTTTGACCAGCCGAACCGGATTCCAAACCTAAACCGACCCAAATTTATTATTCCTCTCTTTTACAAAAACAGGCATTGGGTTTAAATTTTAAAGCATGATAGTGTGTCACTCATCTTAACTACACTAGTCAAACGACTCGACTACATTTTTTTTTTATAAGTACTTATCTACATGCTCGTCGGTTATGTTGTAGATAAGTATTCAAATGTATTCAGATATCTTGTGTGTTTACATACATGTAAATATGAAATTAACTAATAGTGTTTGATATATGAACAAAAAATTAGTATTTAGTTACACAAATTTTATGTCGTCTAGTGGTTTTTCGTTTGTAATTGTTTTATTTTTCTTTTAGCCAAAAAAAAGTGTTTAAAATGGTTAGTGATTTGAGAAAATTTATACAAAATGATAAATGCGTGCTATTATAGATGAAGGATGATTGAACTCAATATTTGTTAATCTTATAATTATAAATACAATTGGTGAAAAAAAAATATTATGTGTAACGTTATATCTTAATCAATTCAATAGTGAGACAAAAATTATATTTTGGCTCTACGTTTGGACATGCGTTCTTGTGTTTTTCCCCTAAATTCATTGTATTATTTGTATGTTCTCCCATAACAACATCACACCAAACGCGTTCATTGTAATATACACATGAAACAACATATCCAAACCAATTATTGTAGTTTCGGTTAGGGTCGGTATGTAGGAGTAGGACAAGCCACTCAAACTATATCGCTTAAAACTATTTAATATTCTTTAACAAAGAAAACTATTTAATATAAAAGAATTTTGGGGAGCCATTTAATTAACATTTTTATGCTACTTTAGATATCATATATTTTTATGTTTAACAATATCTTAATTTACTTTTCTTATGTTTAGTTAACCAAACAGAAATAGAAAGAAAACAAAATTTGATGCCATTGAACGTGCCAAAGTAAGTTTGTTTTTTGTTAGTCTACTGTTTAAATAAAGAAATTACACTGTTAGTGTTATATGCATTTGTAAATCATGCCTAATTTAATCAAAGTCAATTGCTGAAGATAACCAAAATATCTCCTATTGTGCTAATAAATAAAATTTTATTTTCGGAATTTGGATTAGGGACCTAGGAATGTGGTTGGTATATCTTTTCCTTTATCAAGTATTAGTGAAGTATCCAGAAGAAAAAAGCTTTTAAAAGAACGCCTAATCTTCAATCCCTGAGAGTTTACAAAAGAAAATCTGATACAAATGTTAGAGTGCATACATGAGGACATGGAGTTTCCACATCATCTAAAATTACTATATTGGGAGGCATGCCCTAGCAAAAGTCTTCCCCCTACATCTAAGATTACTACATTTTCGAACTCGATTTTATGGGTAGCCAGCTCCAGAAGCTTTGGGAAGGAACCCATGTTTGTCTTCTGTTTTGTACTCCTTCTGTTTCACAAATAATGTCATTTTGACACGGTTCACACAAATTAAAGAATTATTTAACTATACAAAGATGCTCTTATTTAATACTAGATCAGGATCCGTCCAATGAACGAGTTTCTTAATTTTAAAATAAATCAAATGTTAACAAATTTATTAAATTAAATATTTGTTGTTAAAGATATATCTTAAATTATTTTAGGGGAAAAAGTAGAAAGAATGTTTAGTTAGAGAAGATAGTTATTTTACGAATGTATTTTTTACATAAATAAATTAATTTAACTTTCTATATTAAAATTTATTATTAATATATTAAAAATCTATATCATATCTAGTAGTTTTTAATTTTATTTTGTTGTTTATTTTTTCGACCACTGCGTAAATAAGCTTGGACAAAATATCTAAAACCCGAATAACCAAACCGAATCCAACCCAAAAAGGGGTACCAACCCGATAAAAATCCTAATGGATCGTAGACTCATATATCCGAAGGGCTAAACCCGAACCAAACCAAAAACCAAATGAATATCCAAAATATTTGAAATACAATTATATATCCAAAATATTAATTGTATTTAAATTTTATTTAACCTAATTACCCTATAATTATAAACCCAAAAATATCAATTATTTTTATACTTAAATAACTAAAATACCCAAAATTAACAAAAAATATCTGAAAGTTCATAGTCATATTTGTGAAAATTTCACCAATTTTTCATTTATTTTTTTCTGATATTTCGTGTACCGAAACCTTATTTAAACTTGGAACAACAGAACCAAACAAAACATTATAAATATACGAATAGGTCATATGCCTCTAAACCTGAAAACCCAAAAAGCTGAACCAAAACCGAATGCAAAGGCCTAGTGTGAGATATGAAAAAACAAATCCGGTAACCGGCAGTTATGTTCTCGCTCATATCTAGGCGAAAAGTTATTCTGGTAAGATTTTTGGTTTCCCTCTGAAATCCTTTGGTTTAGATCTTCAATCGGTTCCAAACTGAATATCCTTTTTTCTCGCACGTTCACTCACCAAAATCTTTCACAATTCCTTGAAAATTTATAAATTTATTGGAACTTAAATAGTATAATAATATAAAAATCTAAATTTGAAAAAATGTTTAAATTTTATTGAAATAAAAAGATTTAACATATATTAGAAAAATGGAAACTAAAATTATCCACTTTATTATTTAATTTTTTTCTTTGATTTTCCTTTTTTAATTAAGGAAAACAAAATTAACATAATTTTTATGACATGTATCATAATCTTATCGATCAACTGTCATGATCTAATGAATTATAATTTTGACATGTGTCGATCTCTCGTGAGTGCAATCCAACTTTATATAATAAAATAGCAAAACTAAATTATAATGATATAAATACAAAGGTTTTCAAATTTAAATGAGGGATACATTTATAAATATGTAAGTTTTACAAAGTGAATTGAAAATATAAAAAAGATGTTTTTGTGAAACAAAAGTTTAATTCCAGAGCCACACTCTTTGCCAAACGGATGAAATATTTTCTTTACAAAAAGTGATAATCAATCCGAAAATTAGTTTTTATAGTCTTCTTAAGTTCCTTTACTTATCTATTATATGGTTTTTTTTTACAGCAGCTTGTAAATCTCAAGAAGATGAGTTTGTTAGGGTCATGGAATTTGAACGAACAATTGCTAGAAATCTTTCAAATGCTAGAAATCTCGAGCAATTGGATCTGAGTGGTTGCATATTTTTGGTAGAGATTCCAACCTCAGCTTCAGATCTTTATAAACTACAAGATTTGATGATGATGTTCTGCATAAACCTACAAGTCATTACCTGAACTTGGCCTCTCTTGAAACACTCAATATAACGCTTCGACCGCTACCGTCCATAGGCACCCTCACGTTCTCTTTAGGCTCGTGAGCCCCACATCCTCTCTAGACCCATGGGCGCCCCACGACCCCTCTAGATCCATGGGCTCCATCTTCGTCCGACGACCGTTGCATTAATCCTGGAAGCTTTAAACACTTGTTACTATCCTTACAAATCACCACATGATCTTTTCCCGTGTTTTGACCTTACTCACACGTACCGAAAATCACTTCCCGATAGATCACCCTTTCTAGTGCTATTCCAGCCTAAGCACGCTTAACTCTGGAGTTCTAACTAGAGGAGTGACGGAAAAGATAAGTGCACTTTGATAATATAGGTAGCCAAATCAAATCTTTTAAACTCTCATCATGCACCACCATATACCAGAAACCGGGTGTTACATTCAATATAGTAAATGCTCAAGATTGACAACTTTTCCACAAAGTTTCATACGTCTCAACTTAAGGTATATTCTTTTTGCCGGCTGCAAAAAACTCGAATCATTGACAACATCCAAGTTTACTACAAAAAGTTGATACATTCTCAGCCTAAAATCAAATTTCAACTGATCGTGAGCAGCGAGTTATTGTTCGAGTTCAGCTGCAAATCCCCGGGATTTGAGGTTATCGAATGTGGTGCCAAGATGTGGACGCTAGCAAAAATGGAAAAGAAAAAAACCAGATAGAAGTATTTGGAATTGGCTCATCCTCTGATTCAAAATTTTATGAGAAGCATCAGTAGAGATGATGACGTGGCTATTTCTCACTTTCGTATTGAATCAAACTCGTTCATGGTAATATATACATGAAACATAATCCAAACCAATTTATTGTAGTTTCTGTAAATTTCTATATAGTTCAAACTTAAGACCAAATATGTCACTTCCAACGAAACTATGGTACTAATTTGGTGAGACTTTTTTTTTTTTTATCTTTACACCAATGGAATCTTCATTTTCAGAAGAGACTTAAAAAAGACCTACCCTATGGTTTTGTATCGTAATATATGTTGAGAAGCTTCTCTGAATATTCTCCAAACGTCAAGATTCCATCAGAGAGTGATACATCTTTATTGATTTCAACTTCCTTCGGAAATGTTAGCTTCTGATCCCTAAACCACAATAAAAACAAGTTTTTCTCACTAATCTTAAATCTGTTAGCATAAGGAATTATCACACAAAAGTTATCATAGTTCAGAATATTACCAGTCACGTTGCATGAACAATGCAAATGTCGATCGCTCTAGACCACGAGCTTCCTCTCCTTGTGGTGCCTGAACACATACACAAGAACTTATAGGTCATTTTTGTGTAGAGATCTAAAACTTTAATACAGCAGAAATTAACTATGACGATCAAAACTCCTTTGATCTAGGAGACATATCTGCAAAGGCACGAAGAATATTTACCCGAACACAATGAGATGTAGCACAAAGATAACCCCGAGACAGAATTGCTGTTGTCTCGCCTATTTGGTATGCTATTTCATCTTCTCCATACACAACCTAATCAAATGCAAAGGAAACAACTCTTAAGAAGATTAATCATAACACACAAATTATGCACACTGGACAAAGTATAGTTTGGTTTCACTGATAATTCGGCGAATGTGTGTTTAGATATCGAATAGGCTCCATTTAACTAATTGCAAAGTCATCAGGAAGGACCAGTACTGTACCTTAACGATCTGACCCGACCGTGTTTGTATGTATATGCCAGCAGCAGGATCTGGACAAGGTACTTCCACTGAACCTCTAGAAAATATTGCACGAGTAGGACCTGGGGATAATCCTTAAACAGCATATAACAAATAGGAAATATCTCTGTGTATCATCAAATACAGAGACGAAGATGAGTGTTTATATCTAGTTTGTCATCTTTAAAAGGAGACAACTACACAACTCAGAAAAGCAAGAGAGAAGAAAAAAAGAAACCTGTGAGTGAGCCATGGTCTGTATGCCATCCACACCAAGATGAGACGGAATCTTTGTCATGAGTCGTGCTGAATGGAAGATAATATGTCAATATATCAGACAATTACGTAACTTTATCGCTTAAATGAAAGTTCTACTTCTAATGTGTCATATAACATGTGTTCACAAGTACTAATCGCTAGGGACTGAACTCCAAAGTAAATCAATAGAGTAAAAAGCTTGTGAAGGGCTCACATTCAATTTACCTATCCTGTGCAGGAAAATAATAAAGGAGACGTCCTATGTGACACCGAGAGCCAAGTAGTATCTTTTCAAGATTTTGCTTTTCATGTTGTTTTATACCCTTTGACACTGCAAATCATTGATTGTAAAGGGTTTCAGAATATAGCAAAGACGTAAAAACAGGAAACATTTCTAGCACAATGACAAAATTTAGTGTCCAATCAAAGAATAATAAGTGAAATAGTCAAAAACAGGTTCATGGTAATGCACAATGCACAGACCATGCCAGCATCCAACAAAGAGACTAGTTTCAGAGATTAAATCCACCCACCAATACAAAGAAAACTTAACTAATATCGTTTTAAGAGTAAGAAATGAATTAGGCTACTCTACAGAAACAGCATCATAGTACATCGTCTTGTCTGGAATAATAATAACTCAGTGACAATTTATGCTTTTTGGATGATATTTCATAAGAGAGATTACATTTTTCTTGAGCTCAATTCCAAAACTATCTTTGCAAGCGAAGCTTCAATATCTATTCAAGAATGTTTGAAGATATATTCACTAACACTAACGAAATTGCTTACCATATTGATCACAGTGGTAAGCTACCATCAGCCCAACTTCGAACATGAGATTACCAAGAGCTTTGAAAGCTGTCATGTACGAAAGTAAAACTCAGTCATTTAGGAGGAATATAATAAACTGAAGCAAAGAATGAAAAGAAGAAAGCATCAATGCAAATGCAAGCAGACACCAGAAATTGTGAAGCTCTATGGCACTGATAAGTAGAAAGTCAAGCGGATCATTGATACATATAGCAATTCAATCTCAAAGATGAGACATCAAAGTATTGTTTCCGAATAAAAGTAAAGCAAGTATATATTTGATCATATATTTGATCCACAATACCATGGATACCTACATCATGAACGTAGGTGAAAAAAATAAAGAAGACATTTTAACAAATTTATAGAAGAGAAGTAGTTCATGTAAACATAGTAACCCTTATAGGACAGTATCATGTAGTCAAATGTTTCAACACCTTTCAAAAAGGCCACATAAGCAAATATTGTAAACATAAAACATGGTATTGGTGTTACTTACCTTTGGATTTCAAACGAATTACTCGTGGGAACATCTTGTAGAGGATTAGCATAGAAAGAACCCTTCAACATGTCTGCACAAACAGTACCCAAAATTTGTTTGTTAGTAAGAGATTTGATAAATTTGTTAAAAGATAATACAGTTAATCTTCTTATATACAAGGACCAAATCCATGGGTTCGATAAGTTCCGGTATAGTTCGATAAGTTCCTGCAGTTGTCTAGTAATAAGTAACCGAACCAAAAAGGATGTTAAATGAAATCTTTGAAATTCTTCTCCACAAGCAACTGTGAATTGTGAAATCTCGTTTCAGTTCGAAGCAACGTTGTAGCAATAAAAACAGTGTATATAAAACTCACCAAGCTTCCCGGATTCAAGTTTCTCCTTGCCATGACTCCAACCAAAATTGCACCTAAGACGAAACAAAACAAAACTTAAGAAACTGAAAAATGGAACAGAAGATCATAAGTAACTAAGTTGAACAAAAGAATCGTATTTTCACCTACTATGTGCATCTTCAAGCTCCCTCTTCACCTCTTCAGGAAGACCAGCTAACTTTTACAGAGTAATCAAATAACCCTTAAGATCTATTTGAAAAAAAATACAATCTTTCAACTGAATTAATCAGCTATACAAACTCATTTACCTAGGTGCAAGCCGAAGTAGATTCTGGCGTAAATCGGAATACCCTGGAACCTAAAAAGAATCAAACTTTAAGCTCAAATTTGTAATCTTTATTTATAAATCAACACATTAAGGTTACAAATTACATAACATCAAAATTACATACACAATTCAATTATCCATAGAAACAAGAATAAATTTTTGTGATTGATACATCTTTAACCAAGACAATAAGCTCGAATTTGTAATCTTTAACTACTATATCAACACATTGAGGTAACGAATTACATAACTTTCATGAACAAAAGAAAGATATAACACCAAAATCACATACACAATTCAACTATCCATAGAAAGACAATAAAATTTCTATGATTGATACATCTTTAACCAAGACAATAAGCTCAAAATTGTAATCTTTAACTCCTAAATCAACACATTGAGATAACAAATTACATAACATCAATGAGAAAAGAAAGATACAACTCCACAATTACATACACAATTCAACTATCCATAGAAAGACAATACATTTATGTTATTTATACATCTTCAACCAAGACAATAAGCTCAAATTTGTAATCTTTTACTCCTAAACCAACACATTGATAATGTGAATTACATAACCTTGATGAAAAAAGAAAGATATAACATAAATTTTATGTGTTAATGTGATTCCATACATGTTTAACCGAGAGGATTCCAAGTCCATTATGTCCAAATCCTTGTTCAATCCTTCCAGACAAATCTATGTTGCTGTCCTAAAACACTCAAATTGAAAGAAAAAAACAAGAATTTAGTCAAGATTTCAATCAAGAAATGTCAAATTATTATTTTTTGGGGTAAATTTGTTGTTGTTACCTTGAACTCTGAATATGATACGGTGACCGTTGTAACCGTAGGAACAGAGGAGACATATCACGGCATGTAATCAGACGAGGAAGAGAAGGGAAGGACGACGGTGGAGAGCGAAAACCGGAGACGGCGGTACAATGGTGATCTTGGAAGTGGAAGCAATTGACACGCCATGACACTGTCACTCGACACTTTTCACTTGTCAGGTAGAGTTTTATATTTAGGAAAAATAAATATAAAATTCTCAATATACAATGCCATATCAAATTCATAAAAATATAATTCTTAAAATTTCTCTACATGTTTTCAAAAATTATGTGAAAAATTTTAATTATCCGTCTCGACATAGATTCTAACCCATCTCATAGTTAACTCTTACCAAAATTAGTAAAAATTTGAAAACTGAATTTATCTCTCGTTACACAAAATTCTTGTCCTATTTTTTTAAAACAAAATTACTTTAAGTAATATTTCTTGTTACCCAAATTATTTGTTCCCATTCAATACCCACTATTTTTCACTCCAAGACCAAAAATATAATAACCTTTATAATGACATATCAATTTATAATAACATATTGATTCTATCGAATAAAGATTTTGGAGTAATCAAAATTTGTTTGAGTGATTTTTTTTTTATCCGAATTATTTGTTCCCATCCCATACCCACTATTTTCCATCGAATAAAGATTTTAGAGTAATCAAAATTTAATTATTGTTTTTGGTCGTATATGTAGTTAGTAAAATAAATTAATTAAAAAACTGGTATAATTTAGAAAATCAAATTACATACATATGAACATAGATTTAATGTGATTTTCTTGGAGAATTTATGTTTTTTTGTCAAAAGGGCATTTATTTTATATATTATTAATATTTATAGTATTTGAAATTAAGTATTTAAAATATTTTTATTTATTTATTTGATAAAATTATTGGTTTTTGCCAAAAATCATTGATTTAACTAAAGAACATATCAAATTAATAAACTATTAAATTTAAACGCCTAATAAGTGAAGCTCATTCTTGCTCATTCGGATTTGGAACCATTTTGGTCATTTTTATAATATGAGTCAAAACTAGGCATGGCCAAAATCTAACCGTAACATGACCGTTTTTAACCGTAATCGGAACGTAACCATATAAAAAGGTTAAAAACCGTAACCGTTAGCCGTAAAAATATATTAGTTATGGTTAACCACAAATTAATAACCATAACCGTTAATTAACCGTAACCGTATAAAAACCGTGTTGGTTAACCGCATGGTTAACCTTAAAATTATAACTGTAACCATTTTGAAAGTAGAAAAATGTACATATAATTAATCATAACCGTAATTTTTTGTGTAAACTCAAAACGCTACTAATATTTATCTTTATTTTAATCATCAAATAATTAAATTTCATTTAACCGTATATAACTGTAACCGTATATAACCATAACCATTTTAATTGAAACTACCCGTCCCGGAAAACACTAAACCAGGACCGGCTCAATAACATGTAAACCACGCGACACCGGAACATGTAAACCACGCGACACCGGCAATTTTTTTAAAAATTTTCTAACAACTTAACCAATTAATTTATTTAATCCAACTTAAATAAATAAAAAGGATTCTAACAACCTAGCGGAAGCAATTCAGCAGTAGAACACTATTTCGAATAAACGAAAATATCCAACATAAATAAAACACCAGACTCTGGTCATGTCATCCGCTTCCCAGCCCTAGGACCCACGAGCTCCAAGCAAAACTCAATCCTTACCTGCATCACAACGAGATGCCTCAATATAAAAGATACTGAATCAGGCATCAAAACTATCAGCTAATGAACACCATTGTCAGCTATAACGACGCTATAATAAAATAACATGCAACCCCATTCAATCAACGCAATCAATAACACAATCAACATCACAATCAACAACGTAAACACAACCATCCGTAGTCCTACGACTAACAATGGTCATATCACGCAAGCACTCACCTCGAAACCTTCGGGATATGTCCGGAGAAAAATATGACGCCTTCAGAAACTTCCGAAAATCCTAAAGACCTATTTACCAAAAATATTTGGGACATAAATTATTAATATCTAATAAAATAATATTAAAATAATATTATTTAACATTAAAATATTAAATCAAACCAAACTTAAATAATTAAACACTAATTATCAAATATTAGCTAACTTCATGACTTATAATAAGTCATCTTCTTCACGATGTCTGCAACATGGACGACGATAACGCAACACCACCACGCGTCAACAATGTCTGTGATCTCCACCCACTGGAGATCATCACCACCACAACCACTCGCTACTTCCAATCTGTGATATAAAACGTCCTATTGCCTTTGAACCAGAAGCAAACATTGAGACAAATCCTTGTGACTTCCGAGACAAGCAAGGTAAGAGAATTATTGTGGCCGATGCAATAATTCCAAGGTACGTGATTCTTTTTGCTCATGAAGCTAGGTTATTGGAAGTTGAGTTCATTAGGAGGCTTTATGATTTAAATGAAAATTTTAAAAATGTGTTTCCATCTTGTGAGGAGTTTGAGCATAAAAAGTTCTTTAGGGATAGGATTTCTGTTTGATAAAACGTATGAACCGAATATAAATCTAGTGCTGATAGATAGACTCTGTAGGATAACACACTGTACTTCATATCCTAACACTAGAGAGGCTTTTTCTGTTTCGAGACTATTCACTGAAAGTTTTGACATTCTGGTCTATAACAAGTTGCTTATTGAATCAAAGGATGATACCTTTTGCGCCTATGATCTTTTGTTTCGAGTTTTGGTTAAAAGTGCACAAGATAAACAAGCTGAAGAAATGACAACTCATACACCAGAGACGTGGTTATTTTACTTCTGGCTAAAGCGGTTTACTGTCCAAGATTATGACCCGTTGAAACAATGGAGAAAGGAGAAGCAACCAAACAAGAAGCAATGCAGAATGATCTTTAAGCCTGGTGAAAGTTTGTGGAGTCAAATGAAAATAGGACGTTTTCCAGCCCACACAAAGATCAATGGCTACAAGACTTGCTCGCAAGGTTTTTCGGATTTTAAACTTCATTAATTCTAACTTAATCTTTTTCCTTGCAGATTTTTTTGATTTGAGGTCAAATCCTTTTCAAGTGGGAGAGGATGATGTGATCATGGCAAACACAATGAAGGAGCAGCTTGAACCTGAGCAGCTTGTAGCCGAGGAAGCTAAGAAAAAATGGATTAGCTCAACAACAACGTTTGATCCGGGAATATTAAGAGGATCACTTCAACAATTCAAGACATCTTTACAACACCTTTTCAACACCATCCGGGGCAGTTTAGTGTGTGCTAATCCAACTACCCTAGTTGTGATCCAAGCCACCTAGACATTTATCAAGATAAGTGATAAGACTTGCACTCTTTTTCTCTTCGTTTGGTTTTGTCCCAATGGGTTTTCCAAACAAGGTTTTTAATGAGGCAAGCCTTATTACTCTTTCACAAGACCTCTTGATAAAACCAGGCCCAAAATCTATCTTTTATTTCTATGTTTTATTCAAACTTTGTATTTAGTTTTGTTGTGTTCCGAGGAGTGGTGTTTCGAAGCATGTCTTGATGACCACCTCCTCATTTTCTCCTTCTCCCCCTTTATATTCTGATCTAAACTCTACATTTTAATTACCAAACTCTTTACATATTCTCAAACTCTCTGAAATCTGTTTGATTAATCCTTGCTTGTGATCGGATCTTCATCCTCACGCTAGCAAGTTCGATAGTCTTAGAGTCTGTCACAACTCTTAAGAAGTATCACTCCGATCCACCTCTTGTTCATCACCTCCAGAGTCCTTACTCACGTACCGAACAAGTCCGAAAGTCTAGAGGTTCATCATCCCCTTTAGAAGTTTCGCTTCGATCCATAAAACCGATCAGACCATACTCGCCGTTTCACATCATTTCATCACTTCCGCATCACTAATCTCATCACTCCGACCATCACAACCTCTTGGAGTGTATTTAGGGACGTGATCCTCATCTAGGATCATATCACAAGCACTCACATTGAAGCCTTCGGGATATGTCCGGAGAAAAATATGACGCCTTCTGAAACTTCCAAAAATCCTAAAGACCTATTTACCAAAAATATCCGGAACATAAATTACTAATATCTAATATAATAATATTAAATATAATATTAAAATCTTATTATTTAATATTAAAATATTAAATCAAACCAAACTAAAATAATTAAACACTAATAATCAAATATTAGCTAATTTCATGACTGATAATAAGTCATCTTCTTCACGATGTCTGCAACATGGACGACGATAACGCAACACCACCACGCGTCAACAACGTCCATGATCTCCACCCACCAGAGATCACCACCACCACAACCACTCCGTTAACGCCGTCAATGTCGTAACACCACCACCGACACAGAGCTGACGACGACACCAATCACGCCACAGCTCCAATTGCCGATCCCATCACCACCATCACGGCATCACGCGAGCTCAGCACACCGTTGCCACCACAACGTGTCAACACTCCCACGTCACCATTCGATGATCACTCCACGAAACCATCAAAACATGACTCAACTAAGAGAGAGAGATCCTTACCGTGATGAAGAGAGATGGAGACTTGAGCTTCTCGTCCACGACAATGACCGAACCGACCAAACCAAGCGATCAACACCACCGCACTTAGCTCTTCTCTCCTCCCTCACGCTAGCTTGTCCAAGCTTCAACTGGAACTCGTCTTCGTCAAGGCATGATGGAATCAGATCAAAGAGATGAGGCATGAGCTTTAGGGCTCGACTGGTTTAAACGCGGCGGTTGCGTTTGTGGGTGCGGGAATTACGGAAGTGGGCAGTTACGGTTATAAATATTATTAAGCGGTTTGTATGACTGGTTTAATAAATAAAGGTGCGTTCTTCGGAAAAAATTCTTGGTGATTGGATCTTTGTTTAACATATTTAAAATATATAATTTTTATAAAAAAAAAATTTGTATTACCATAATCAAAATTTAAAAGTGAAGTTTTAAACAAATTTTATAATAACTAATTAAAATTATTTATTGAAAGAGGTTTGAAACATTTTTTTTATTTAGAAAATATTTTTATACTTATAAATATATTTTAATTTAGTTAGTAGATATATAAAGAATTTAAGAGTTTATTATAATAAATTTATATTTTTCAAAAAAAATTGTTTTGATTTTTTTAATAAAATTTTATTATTATTATAAATTAAAAATTTTTAAATAATTATTTTTTAATCAAATGCAATATTAATTAAATTGGAAGGTGCTTTTGAAATAGAGGATTTCAAGCGGTTCGAGAGCGGTATGTTTTACATTGATTGACATGAACGCATCAAGAACTGCCTAAGCTGGCGTTTGCAGGTGGTTGCGGGTGAATCATTCAAGCCCTTAATCAAGGGTTCTCGTCAAATTTTGACAAAATACAGTGAACGGTCCCTCAACTTTTCCAGCTTACAAATCTGCCCCACAACTCTTGAAATTATCAATTAAACCCACCAGCCATAATTGATTTAATCAATTTAGCCCCCAAAATTTTAATTCTCCAATTAAAACCCAAATTAATGGATTACAGATGTTACATTAAAGTAACCGTTTGAACCGTATATTAAATAGTTAAGGTTAAGGTTAAAGAAAAATTATAACCGTAATCGGTGGTTAATTAACCATAACCTTAATAACCGTAAGCGTGGTCATGCATAGTCAAAACTATTGCTCAAATCTTTTGACTCATGTGGGACATTAAACACATATTTTTCTTCATTGATGGAGTAATATATCTACAATAAAACCTCTATAAATTAATAATGTTGGGATCAGATAATTTTATTAATTTATAGAAGTTATTAATTTATCAATAAATTAATAATTATTAATTTATAGAATATTTTTCTGAATTTCAGAAAATGTTATATATAAAGTAGAACAATAAAGATAATACTTTGATATGTTTTCGATGATTCGATCATCGCCATTTAGTTTTGCGTAACTACTTCTGTAAAGCGGTTTTCTTTTTACAATACTTCAAAATCGGTTATCACTTTATTGATCTTACAAGCTTCATTGTTTTGTTGTTATTAATGGACTGATTGTTCTTTGCTTCCATGTTTATATTCTTTTTTTGGTATGGAACCAATTGTAGAATCTATTTTGTTGTAACTCCAAAACTTTTCATTTTCAATGAAATATTTACATTCTTATAAAAAAAAAACTAAAAACATCAATTTATTTGAAACAAAATGAGTAGACGATAAAAAAATAAAAATCCTTAAAACTTAAAATAAGAAGAGATGACAAAAAAACATGGTTCTATTGACAATTGTCCTGAGAATTGTGCCTCAAGTCTTGAACTAAAAACAAACAAAAACAATAACTTTTTTGAATCCAGTTTCTCCTTTCATTACGCGTTATGCGTCATCACTCATCAATCATCATCACACCCATTTTTAAATGGTAAACTACGGAAAGTCTTAAATAAGAACAATTTGATTATAGACTTTACAAATATTTCATATGAAATTTTCCACCCTTATATATCACGCATTTGCGAAAATAATTTCACGTAATGAGATCAAGCTTTTAATTTTTATTTAAATTTCTATAGTTTTTCAAACAAAAAGAAACACACATATCTAACGTGAATATGTGATTTTGTTTTCTTCAGCTTTCCTTACCCATCTGAGATTTCCGGAGCCCCATACAAAATTATTTTAAATCATAAAAATAATTTTAAAATATATAATTTTAATAATTTAAAATATAATAAAATTATAATAAATTGTAATTATTAAATCATAGTAATAATTAAAGAAAACAAAAATACAATTTTTACAATAATTTAAAAACAAATATTAATTTATTGATATTTTTCCTTAATATTTGTATGTTTCCTATAAAATTATGTATATATACTAATTTGTTTAAGTGGTACCCCTTGAAATTAGGATCCCATTCATTTGAATCATAGAAATGGCCTAAGGGCCGGCTCTGCTTCTCTAGTCTCTCATGGCACTTTTTTCTTCTTTGTCCTCGCGTAGATGGAGATATAACGTCTTCCTAAGCTTCCACAGGCCTAACGTCCGCATAGAATTGTGATTGTCGTACTATGCGGACGTTAGTTTTTTTCCTCCTCAAAAAAAAAAAAAACATGAGAAAAAAGTACCATTTGTAAATAACAATCTTCTATAATCATAAACCAATAGTATTCAATTTTTTTTTTTGAAATTTAAAATTCATCATTAATAAGATACATTTATAATCAGATAAAAGTACTTGAAATTGGCTCATCCTCTGATTCAAAATTTTATGAGAAGCATCAGTAGAGATGATGACCAAATCTGTCATAAAATTTTACTATTATTGGGCCTTTCTTCAGTAAATAACAACGCCAAAGCCTTTTTGTTTTCTCTTTGTTCCCATGTGTATATGTTTCTTGAATTGCTTCTATTGATGATTTTTTTTTTCTTTTTGAAGATTTTTATGATTCTATTGATGATTTTAGAAGTATAGAATATGATGTTGAAATATATACATGAAACATAATCCAAACCAATTTATTGTAGTTTCTGTAAATTTCTATATAGTTCAAACTTAAGACCCAATCTGTCACTTCCAACGAACCTAACGTACTAATTTGGTAAGATTTTTTCTTTGTAATCTTTACACCAATGGAATCGTCATTTACACAAGAGAGACTTAAAAGAGACCTACCCTATTGTTTTGTATCGTAGTATATGTTGAGAAGCTTCTCTGAATATTCTCCAAACGTCAAGATTCCATCAGAGAGTGATATATCTTTATGGATTTCAACTTCCTTTGGAAATGTAAGCTTCTCATCCCTAAAAAACACCACAAAAGACCATTATTTCACTAATCTTCCAATGTTGAATCTAGTTAGTATAAGGAATTATCATACAAAATTTATCTTAATTGAGAATAATACCAGTCAGGTTGCATGAACAATGCAAATGTCGATCGCTCTAGACCACGAGCCTCCTCTCCTTGTGGTGCCTGAACACATACACAAGAACTTATAGGTCATTTTGGTGTAGAGATCTAAAACTTTCATACAACAGAAATTAACTATGACGAACAAAATTCCTTCGTCCAGGGGCCATCCGCAAAGGCACGGTGAATATTTACCCGAACACAATGAGGTGTAGCACAAAGATAACCCTGTGACAGAATTGCTGTTGTCTCGCCTATTTGGTATGCTATTTCATCTTCTCCATATACAACCTAATCAAATGCCAAGGAAACAACTCTTAAGAAGATTAATCATAACACACAAAATGATGCACACTGGACAAAATATATTTTGGTTTCACTGATAATTCGGCGAATGTGTGTTTACATATCAAATAGGCAGCCTATTATAGGCTCCACTGAACTATGCAAACTCATCAGGAAGGACCAGTACTGTACCTTAACGATCTGACCAGACCGTGTTTGTATGTATAAGCCAGCAGCAGGATCTGGACAAGGTACTTCCACTGAATCTCTAGAAAATATTGCACGAGTAAGACCTGTGGATAATCGTAAAAAGGATAAACTTAAACAGCATATCACGAATAGATAGAAAGAAAACATATGCATCTTTAATACAGAGACGAAGTTGTGTTTATATCTGAGTTAGCAATCTTTAAAAGGAGACAACTACACTTAAGTAAAGAGTAACAACTCAAGAAAGCAAGAAAGAAGAAAAACAGCAACCTGTGAGTGAGCCATGGTCTGTATGCCATCCACACCAAGATGAGACGGAATCTTTGTTATGCGTCGTGCTAAATGGAAGATAATATGTCAACATATCAGACAATTAAGTAGTTTTATTGCCCATCGAAAATTCTACTTTTAAAGACGCATATATAACATGAGTTCACAAGTATTAACAGCTAGGGACTGAACTGCAAAACTAAATTAACAGAGTAAAAAGCTTGGGTAGGGCTGACATCTAAATTTACCTATCCTGTGCAGGAAAATAGTAAAGAAGACGTCCTTTGTGACACCGAGAGCCAAGTAGTGTCTTTTCAAGATTTTGCTTTTCATGTTGTTTCATACCCTTTGACACTGCAAATCATGGATTGTTAAGGGCTTCAGATAATAGAAAATGACATAAACAGGAAAAGTTTATAGCACCATGAAAAAATGTTGTGTCCGATTACAGAGAAATAGTAGTGAAACATTAAAAACAACTTCATGTTGATACGCTTAATTGGTAAATGCACAGATAAGGCTAGCATCCAACAAAGACATGGAAGAGAATATATCTGCATAGGAAATGAATTAGCCTACCTACAGACACAGCCATAGAATATTCCTCTAGAAGTGCATCATGTTTCCGGGAACTATATTTGCAAGCAAAGCTTCAATGTCTTAAGGACATCTATTCAAGGACTCTCTAACGAAATTACTTACCATATTGATCACAGTGGTAAGCTACCATCAGCCCAACTTCGAACATCAGATTACCAAGAGCTTTGAAAGCTGCCATGTATGAAAGTAACACTCAGTTATTTAGGAGGAATATAATAAACTTTAGAAAAAATGAAAAGAAGAAAGCATCAATGAAAACATGCTAAGGTTGCACACACAACCAGACACAAGAAATTGACAAACTCTATGGCACTGATAAGTAGGAAGTCATGCGGATCACTGATATATAATAAAATAGCAATTTCAATCTCAAAGATAAGCCATCAAAAATTTATTTCCGAATAAAACTAAAGCAAGTATCACCTATTTACCTCCTTCAAGTTCTGGCAATGATTTACTTGGCCATATGTTTGATCCACAATACCATGGATACCTACATCATGAATGTAGATGAAAAATAACAAATTTATAGAAGAGAAGTAGTTCGTTACTTTTAATTCAGACCACAACAGATAGTTCATGTAAACATAGTAACCAATACACAGTAACTTATAGGACAGTATCAGGTACTCAAATGTTTCAACACCTTTCAAAAGAGTCACATAAGCCAAATATTGTAAACATAAACCATGGTATTGTTGTTAGTTACCTTTGGATTTCAAATGAATTACTAGTGGGTACATCTTGTAGAGGATTAGCATAGAAAGAACCCTTCAACATGTCTGCACAAACAATATCCAAAATTTGTCAAAAGATAATACAGTTAAACTTGTTATATACAAGGAACAAATCCATGGTATATTTTGATAAGTTCCTGCAGTTATCTAGTAATAAGTAACAAAACCAAAAAGGATGTTAAATAAAATATTTGAAATTCTTCTCCACAAGCAACTGTGAAATCTCGTTTTATTATTAAGGACTGGTGTAGACATGGACTGAGAAATCTCGTTTCAGTTCGAAGCAACGCTGTAGCAATTAAAACAGTGTATATAAAACTCACCAAGCTTCCCGGATTCAAGTTTCTCCTTGCCATGACTCCAACCAAAATTGTACCTAAGACGAAACAAAGCAAAACAGAAGAAACTGAAAAATGGAAAAGAAGATCATAAGTAACTAAGTTGAACAATAGAATCGTATTTTCACCTACTATGTGCATCTTCAAGCTCTCTCTTCACCTCTTCAGGAAGACCAGCTAACCTTTACAGAGTAAACAAATAACCCTTAACAACTATATCACAAAAATACAATCTTTCAATTGAATTAATCAGCTATACAAACTCATTTACCTAGGTGCAAGCCGAAGTAGATTCTGGTGTAAATCGGAATACCCTGGAACCTAAAAAAGAATCAAACTTTAAGCTCAAATTTGACATCTTTAACTCCTATATCAACACAATGATGTGACAAAATTACATAACATTCATGAGAAAAGAAAGATATAACATCAAAATCACATAAACAAATTCAACTATCCATAGAAAGACAATAAAATTTATGTGATTCATACATCTTTCACTGAGACAATAAGCTCAAATTTGTAATCTTTTACCCCCAAATCAACACATTAATGTGAGAAAATTACATAACATTAATGAGAAAAGAAAGATATAACATCAAAAGTACATAAACAATTAAACTATCCATACATGTTTAACCGAGAGGATTCCAAGTCCATTAGGTCCAAATCCTTGTTCAATCCTTCCAGACAAATCTATGTTGCTGTCCTAAAACACAAAATATGAATAGAAACAAGATTTTAGTCAAGATTTGTGTTTTGTTGGGGTTAATTAGTTGTTACCTTGAGCTCTGAGTATGATATGGTGATCGTTGTAACCGTAGGAGCGGAGGATTCTGACGAGAGAGACATATCACGGCATGAAATCAGGCGAGGAAAAGAATTGAAGAACGACGTTGGAGAGCGAGAACCAGAGAACGAGAAACGGACACGGCTGTACAATGATGATGATCTTGGAAGTGGAAGCACTTGACACGCCATGACTTGTTTTTATGAGCATTAATCTAAATATCACCTTATCTCTAAAATTTAATCATCCTTCCCCTATAAATCTACTATAAAATGATGATTTTACCCTTAATAAAATTAGAAACTGACCAAATAAGGGTTAAATAGCATTGAATTGTAAGTATTTCGATGAAAAACACAGCAGCTCAATGGTTCGAGTCTGCTGTGCGCGTCTAGGTTCGAAGCTGGTTACGCGCGCCCAAGGTTCGAATCTCCAATCCCGAGTATAATTGGGTTTAACTGGTACAACTGGATATCAGTTGTACCCAAGAAGAGTATAATTGGGGGTATAATTAAGATATCTGAGTCAATGGATCTGATGGTACCAAGTTATCTTTCTGATGATCTTGATTTAATTTAAATAATTTTAATAAAAAAAATTAAGGACATTTTCAGGTTTTCATTAAAATGAAGGATACAAAAGATTGACGAGGGTACCAAAGAAAAGGAAAACATACATTTGAGTAATTGATTTTGTTTTTATTGCCTTTGGGCTTCTTTTGTCACTTAAATGACTTGTCACATGACTTTTATACTTACGAAAAAATATAAATATAAAACTCTCAATACACAATGCCAGATCAATTTTGTTTGTTTTGTTTTTAAGATATATCAATCGGACTAGTCCCATTTAACCTGATCCAAAATTCGTGAAACCAGTAGATATTTAAATACAGTCAAATTCGGCCAAGACAATTTGGGCCTATATTTCTAATTTCGGCCCGATCCGTACAGGGTGTTCTGAACTTTTTGGAAGTCATCATTATCTCTATATACCGTTATATTTGATTTTCTGTATTCTTCATCTACGAAATTTGAAGGATGCATTAGACTACTAACCATTTTACTGAAAATTATGCTTCTATAACATTGAATAATTATATATTTAAATAACCACCAATAGGTTAATTCTAATCGAACTGAATCTTTTTTAAAAAGTTTCAATCAACAAACTGGAAATAAATTGTATAAAATTCATATCAAATAAAACATAAAATCAAAACACATTACCATAGGCAGTAAAATATAGATTTGAATATGATTAAGTGAATTTTAAATTCTCATTTGACGTTTTTTTGTTTCCATCTAAATCCTTATTATTTTTTTAGGGAAGAAAATCCTCTGTGTTACTTGGACAAAGTTAAATCTCTTGAAACATCAATTAAAGTTCAAGAACCATCAACCCATATGATTTTTTTAAAGTAAAACTAGATTGTACCGTGGATCAATTTTTTTAATATAAATATTTTTTTATTTATTTTTTACTAAATATTTGTATTTTATTATGATAAGTTAATTTACTATTTTTGTGTTTCTTTATAGTTTATAAATATTTTTTATTTTTTTGTTTAACATATATTTATAGTATTTTGTTTTTTACGGTTTATAATATACTTCAAACCTATGCCAAATCAATTATGTTATTTATTCTCATTGAAATAATTTAGAGCAAATTCTACTGAATTAGATACTAAATTAATCTAAATAAAAAATTTCTAATTGAATGAAAACCAAAATATGTATTGACATCATCTATCAATACCAAAAAAACAAAACTTATACGAAGATTAATTGCTTTTGGCGGTCTCTTATAACTCATAATGTCATACAGTTACATCATTTTTTTACCATATCAGATTACTAATTAAAAAAACAAATTTCATTATATTGATGTATATATATATCTATTATTTTTAGTATATATTATATGCTTAGTTATCCAATATTTGTCTTAAATCTGTCTATTTTGGGATGGAAACCTGTCATGTCCAATATTCGTCGGAAACTTCTCATCCTATAATCGATCCCTTTTATATAATTTATTTTTATTAAAAATTAATTATTATAAATAGGTAGTTCTAGTATTATATATATATATATATATATATATATTATAAAATTATTTATCTGTCCATTTTGGGATAAAAACCCATCATATCCCGTATCAGTCGGAAGCTTTACCTTCCATAACCGATCTATTTAATATAATTACATATTTTGGATTGATTATTTTAGTCTAATGGGTAAGCAATTGAGTAGGAGATTACAACAACATATATGTATAGTGATTTTACAAACCCAGTGATCATTATGATATTTTAGATTATTTTTAATTTTATTTATATTCTTTATAAATAAAATAAAAAATTAGTATATTGTTAGTTACATTTCATAATAACTAACACATATAGATTATATTTTAAAATGTACTTCTCAAATAATAATATAGAGATTTCTTGTTTTTAAAATCTATGTTGAATTGTTAACTTTTCTATATTTTTAATATATAAAACTAATTTCAAATTTTTAATTTTTTCTAAGCAAACATATTAATATATATTAAATAAATTAATTATTTAAATCAAAGATCTTGATGACTTAATATTTAAACAAAAATATGTATATGTCAATCAAATATTTAAGAGATTTAATTGCATCGAAAATAAATAATTATTGTTAATGTAATGATTATGAAAAATATAAAAGGACATACAAAATATTTTTGGTTCCTAAAACATCTTTGTACTATTTTTAACAAACATTTTATTTAAAGACATATAATTTGGGTCAATTTCAAAGTTTTCTTTTAATGGTCCTATTTTTTATATATTTTAAAATTTTATAGAGTTTAAATATTATTAATTTTTAAAAACTTTCATAGAGTTTAAATATTATTAATATACAATTTATAGAGTTAAATATTATTAATATTTTAAAATTTTTACAGAGTTTAAATATTTATATATTTTTAACGTTTAAATTGGTTCAACTAAAACCGGATTAAACCTAATAAAAATTTTAAATCTAAATGATATGCTGCCATTTTACCAAGTTTTACATGGCATTTCTCATAAGATTTCTCTAGGATCAAATGGAGATAGAAATGATCTTAGAGGGAAGTTCTGATGAACTTTGAAACATCAATGAGCTTTCTCTGGTTTCAAGTCATCACCAAGCCTCAGCGGGATCCACCAGCGGTGTCGCGACATCGAGGGGCCCCATCGGTGTGGTGTAGCAGGATCAGCACCACCGTAACGAACCTGTCCGAGGATGGCTGGGATTATGATGAGGAGACATAGAGGATTAAAGCTGACCGGTGACACAACAAAATAGCATCACGGGATCACCATCGTCGATGGAGCTCTGCGGCTTGATGTAGATATGAGAAGCACACCGATGAATTTTCGCGGGTTGGTGTCGCAGGCTTGTGCACGCTGTTATGTAGCCTCCGGAAAGATGCTGGATTGATTAAAGGCATGACGCATCGGTGTGATCATCATTGGTGGAAGCCATCGATTTCACACAGCGAGCAAGTCGACACCGATGGACCTCATCGACCAAACATATCGATTTGGTGATGACGGCCAAAGTTCAAATCCTTTGGTTGTTCTTTTCATTAAACCAACTCTCAATTCTCTTATGTTACAAAAACCAAGTTTTAATGTGGGTTTTGATTTGGTTTAACGTGTTAACCAAGCTCCCATATTTTAGAATATAAATAATCTTTACCCTAATTGTTAAGGGGTATGCTTGTTTTTAGAGATTTTTGGGTTTATCCTCTTGAGAGATTAAGAATACTTTGTATGAATTTCTCTATTTCAAGTTATCAAATTTATTTCTCTTCTTAAATCTTTCATCTATTTATCTAATATTCATGATCATGCATCAATCAAACCAATTAATTTGTGTTTCCATGGATATTAGTGAGTAGTCTTTTTAGATGGGCTTAGGCTTTGGTAATTGAGATGATTGATGGATTGTTGGTGATGTTTAGGGCTAGATTGTATGTTAGTCTTTCATTTAGGGTGATTATATTGCTAGATTAGACAAGAGATTTTTAATCTAGATCATTTGCATTTTCATGCCCAGAAAGTGTTTGTTAAAATGCTTGAATGAAACCTAAATGTGCATTTCATTCCTTACCTATGAGAGTAGTTATCTAGGATGATTTGTGGCTTGATTATACTTGAATCTTAATGCTCAATGATTATTTTAATTGCTAATGAGAATTATTGTTGATTGAATGATTATTGAAGAGATTAATGTCATGAGAGTGAATTAGTCTTATTGATTGATCATATAGCCTAAGATATTGTTCAACATATGTCCTTGCATCATCATACATTCATCATATCATCTTAATGCAATGTCATTCCCTATGCTGATTGCTTTTATCATTTGATTTCAAAACCGATTTTCTTATTTTCTGCTTTTATTTGAATTTGTTTCTTTAAACATAAACTTTATATTTCTTAGATTAAATTTGAAGTTTGCATTCTTAATGTGTTACTTATGTTTCCTTGTGGATTCAACACCTATTATACACATCGTATATAGGTTATTTGATAGACCTTAAGAGGATTAGTAAAATCATTGTTATCAAATTGGCGCCGTTGCCGGAGAAACAAGCAATTAGCCATTAGGATTTTATTTCAATTTGAGACTAAGCATTTGTTTTCTTTTATTTCATTTTCCACTAACCTCTTATCCCTTTGATTTGCTTATGATCTCTTGTTCCTTAGGTGTATGAAATTTCATAGTCACAGGACAATAAACTGGGTTGAGCGAGTAGAAGACATTCGTCGGTTAGAGAAAGAGCTTGATAGAGCAAGGAGAAATCAAGAGAAGTTAGCTCACTTAGATATATTGGGTTTGAACATGGATGATCCACCTCCGATTAATGTTGGTCAAGGTAATGGTGGGAATGAGAACCAAGCGAATGTCGCTAGAGCTATTGGAGCTTATGATGAGCCAAACATCTATGGGAATAGGAACGGTATCCGCCCACCTCCGGTTGGAAACAATAACTTCAAGATCAAGGCTAGCTTAATCAACATGGTCCAAGGCTCTAAGTTTCATGGCTTAATTATAGAAGATCCATTAGACCATCTAGATCAATTCCATATGTTGTGTGGTACGGTCAAGATCAATGGATTATCTGAAGATGCATTCAAGCTTCGTCTCTTCCCATTCTCACTTGGAGACAAAAAGCACCAATGGGAGAAGAGTCTTCCTCATGACTCTATAACTTCTTGGGATCAATACAAAAGAGTCTTTTTTGCCAAGTTCTTCTCTACATCAAGGACGTCAAAGCTAAGGAATTCTATCTCAAGTTTTTCTCAAAGAGCAAATGAGAGTTTTTGTGAAGCTTGGAAGAGGTTCAAAGGATACACTTCTCAATGCCCTCACCATGGATTTTTGGATTCATCTCTATTGAGCACTCTCTATCGTGGTGTCCTTCCTAAATATCAAATGCTCCTAGATACCGCAAGTAACGGTAACTTTCTTGGACAAGATGTTGATGGAGGAATGTTATTAGTTGAGAATCTTGCTCAAAGCAATGGAAGTTATGGAGAAGACTACGATAAGACTACAAGAGATAGTGTTGAGATTGAGAGTCAAAGGACTATGGAGATAAAGGCACCCCATGAGAAGATTGATAGAGTTTTGCAAGCTTATCAAAAACCGATGAACTACGTGGGAGAGTTTGATGAGTTGATATGCTCAAATTATCCCTTTAGAGCTACTCTCTCAAATTAAGAGATCATGGTAGTACTTAGGGGTCGAATCCACAAGAACTCTTGACTTCACGATAGTTCTTTTCGTTCTGAATTCAGCTAAGCAAAGTATGAAATAAAATAAAAAGCAATGCAATAATAATTAAAATCGGTTTGTAAATCAGATGGGGAAAGCGTCAGGGGAATTTGTCAGAAAATCAAGTAATGAATATCAATTAATTGGTAGAATCGAATTAAGAACAAGTTCTAGAACTCAAATCATGAAGGTAAAATTAACCAACTTTCGTTGCGAGCATTAACTATGTTTAAAACCTAAGAAACCAAATTTCTTTACGAATCCTAAAGTCTAAACAAGCATTAAGCGCAGGTTCGATATGTTCACAAATTATGTAATCCAAATCTCTTTACAATTATCTAATTTGCTCAATCTAGATTTAATCAGATTATAAATCATGATGTCGCGCCAATTTAACAACCTATGATCTAGATTCTATGTGATCAATCCAGAACTAGCCTTAAGAACAACCTAGGTGAAGAACTATCAAGTTTGAATCCTAACCAATCAATCAATAGTTTATTCCATGAAATCCCTAATGAGAATCCCTAAACCTAACAAGAGATCTACTCACACATACCAATTGAAATCAAAGACATGATGCTGAAAATATATATCATATAAATAATAAAAGAGAAATAGAAACAGGGGTTCGAAATCTTCTCTCAAAGTAGAATAAAAAGCAAGATATCTCAAAACAAAGTCTAAAAACCTTCATTATAATAGTCTAACACGAGCTGGGGCCTTATTGTAAATAAATAAAACTTTTGGGCAAAAGTTGCAAATCTTCAAATAATTAATTCTTCGTGGGCTTCAGAAAATTGGGCCGTGTCGACCGACACCAGGAGTTGCATCGCTCGGCACAAAATAACACCAACTTCGACTTCACAGCTACAATGCTCCATGAATGCTCCAAAACGTCCAAGTGATCCCCAAACATGTGTAAACCTGTTAAAGACTCGATAGAGACTCAAAAGACTTATAAAAGACTCGATTATATACATATATCATGGCTTAAAAACCGATAAAAATCATGATATATCAACTCCCCCAGACTTAGCTTTTGCTTGCCCTCAAGCAAACAGAAAACTGAATACAAGGAAGTACTTTGAAAACGTCGAAACTCATATCGACATCAGAGCACCACAATCGCATTCACCATAGTAAAGCCACTAGAAATTCTTACCGGAAAAGATCCAGACCATCATGTAATTCATCGCTAGCACTCGCAGTTTTCCTAATAATACCCACAACTTCACAACATAATCTCCTGTAAGTCCTTCATCGCTGGGTCTCATCTCTGCTTTCAATGCCAAGAACCTTCTAGACTCATTGTCGTACAATACCAAAACAAGACAATCATACAACACTTGGTACTCTTTCTCTCCCCATACTTATTTATTTCTTATTCTCTTTTCTTTCACTTTTGATCATCATTTATTATTGATTTTAAACTCAAAAGTGTAGACGAATAATGGTATCATGAGAAAATCCTAACTTCGCTTCCACCTTTGCGTGATCATCTCAATCTTGAGTAAAATAATGAGGTCACGGGAGATTTTCCTACCCCTTTACACAAAAGAGAATCATCTCATCTTTACATATTTATTAATTGGATCAAAGGAGAGGAGTACCATTTATATTCCATACAAGTTGTATCATGTCTGGCATGAATGAGGAGTCAAGCCCTTGGAACATTGGTCACATCGACGAGGTAACTAATAGCTCAGGTTTGGCGGATTTTTGTTAGAAATATGGGAGTCTCAAGTCAACCGGTCAGCCTTTGATTTTTCCATTAGTCTCGAATTCAAGTCAGGGTAGAATCAGTGGTCATTTAAGCTACTGCAATTGTGGTGGTTTCCTCGGTAAAATAATTGTTTCTGGACTAGGTTTGACTCAATAAAACAAAAGAAACAAAAGAACCTGACTCTAAGAAAAGAAAAGATAATGTCAGTAACTACCTCCCCCAGACTTGAACAACATTGTCCCCAGTGTTATAGAAGTAAATGTTCGGTTAAAAACGAAAAGAAATTGAAAAGAAAAGGAAAACATGAAAACTTACCTCATGGTGCTCCGTATTGACCGACGCGAGCATGTAGCGACCGACACAAATGAAAATTTTATTCTATTTGGCCCACTTGTGTTGATCAACACAGAGTATATCACTCAACACTGCAAGAACGATCGATCCCTAGCAAGAACGATTGATCTAAAATTTTATGCAATTTTTTTCTGAAATCGGATCGATCGATCCAAGGTTGGATCGATCGATCTGGTTAGTTTTTTTTTAATATAAAATTGATAAAAAAATAGAATAAAATAGATAAAAATTGAATAAAACTTAGAGTATGTACAGACTTACTGGTGGGTTGCCTCCCACCAAGCGCTTGTTTTTAAAGTCATTAGCTCGACTTGGCAGCAGAGATCAGGAACCTGGTGGACGAAAGAGTGGCAATGAATGCTTCTCAGAAAATGGTCACCTCATCCATGGTGGAGTATAAGCCGTCGGTGCATGAGAACGACCAAGGAAGTGAGGAATATCAGTTGGGTGGGATGTTAGTCTAGGTGGAACACTTTTTTTTCCTGCAAAATCGTCAAAAAATGAAACAGTTTTTGTACCTTTAAAAGTCTTATTGATGATATCAGGTGGTTTGAGTCCAGAATGCGCGTACCTTTGTTTTTCCTGGGGTGAATGAAGTGTGGGACATGGAGCTTTCTGTTTGACAATAGCTCTCAGACTTACAACATTGAGACCATCCCGAAAACCAGTTGTTTCAGACAAATCAGGGCCGACTCATGGAGGGTGTTGACCGACACAGGCTGTATTGGTCGACACATGTCCTTCTCGTCAAGTATGGTGTCGACCGCCACCCTGGTGGTGTCGATCGACACTGAGCCTGCAGCTCGGATATCTGCACTTTTCTGCAATTCAACTCTGCAGTCCCCCTCTCCATCACAAAAACATCTTCCTCCAGCAACTTGTCAGTGAGTAGAACCTCATCTTGGAGCCTAGTCTAGAAGAAATGATCACCACTCTAATCCTCAAGCTCAGAAGCTTGCTTATTCACTTGTTCACTAGGACTCAACTCCTTGACATTCCCAGCAGTAATGTATGTGGAGGTTTCTACAGAGAATGCTTGACTATCAATGGTGGGTGTCTTTCTCAGCTTGTCCATGTTAAAGTTCATGATCTGATCACCTATGCGCAAAGCTATCTTGCTTCCCCGTACATCAATTAGAGCACCAGCTGTAGCCAAGAAGGGTCTTCCTAAAATGAGAGGATCTTTAGGTTCTTTCTCATATTTCAATAGCACAAAGTCTGTGGGAATCAAGCAATCTCCAACTTTTACTAGAACATCTTCTAAGACACCTTTTGGAATCCTTTTGGATCGATTAGCCAAGATAAGATAAATCCTCATTGGCTTGAAAGTAGTCATCCCAAGACTAACGACAACAGAGTGAGGTATCAAGTTGATACTTGAGCCAAGATCACAGAGAGAATGAGAAAATCTTCCTGTGGAGATGGAGAAATCGAGCACAAAACTTCATGGATCAGGTAGCTTCTCAGGAATCTTACTCTTAATTATGGCACTAACTTGTTCGGAGACCACCACTTCCTTCTTCTTTCCTTTCCTCTTTTGTGGGGTTTCATTTAAGAAAATTGCACAAATATCCCTGGTAAGCAACACATGCAACTCATCCGAAAAAATTTCTTCAGTATCTTTTAACTCCATGAGTTTATCAACATTCAGACCTCTTTTCAGCACATGATTTAGTTCTATGTCACTTCTAACCTATATCTAACCTTAAAACCGGTGTTTTTTTGGGTAGACCGGATTGGACTTAAGACTTCAACTCTAATTGACACTTCTATTTATAAATTAGATTAGGATCATATGGGTTTTCAAATTTAAAATTAACTAAATTTAACAAAACATTAAAGTATAAATTTTTTATATGTGATGTATAAGAACATCTTTTTAGGGAATATGTCAAGATCATTATTAATTAGAAATGAGCTATTTACATATTTTTGTCTTCATGTTTGAATAAATTAATTTGTATTTCTATGTTTTAATTTCATTATGAAACATATCAAAACAATCTAGTAATGTTAAATTTTCAACACAATTTTTTCAAATATTCACAATCTAGTAATGTTAATTATGAAATTTTTTGTCTAAAACATGATTTCACAATTTGTTTTTCTTAAAGAAAAGCTATCCTTCAATTTCCCACTAAAAGTAATTTTATAATTTCTCATAAAATTCTTGATTTCAATATTTATTGAGTTTTATTTATTTTCTAAATTATTTTTATTATTTAATTTAATTTAGAAATTATTCCTTTTTCAATACAAGGAATTGTTACGATTTTTATTTGAATTATAAGAAAATTTTTCTTTTCTCATGCTATTTAAACTTTAAATAGATTAAAAACTTATGATCTCCTTTTCACTAAAATTAGGTATATATATAATAGATTTAAGACGTGGCAATTTTTGATACTTTAACTGACATATGTCTTAATTACGTTAATTAGAATTTTGACACGTGTCAATATCTAGTGAAAAGGTTCAAAATAATTTTTTTATTATGTGCACACAAGCCATATTCTATATCTAGATATCAATTTAGTATTTAGTTATGTTATAGATATTATTATTACTTCTTATCAAAATCGTTATTATTATTTAATTTCATTTAAAATTTTGAATTGTATTTCCTTTTTTACTTTTAAGATTGTTTTTAAAAATTTTAATATAAGAAAATTTTCGTTCCCCACTCTACTTAAAATTTGAATAAATTAACAAATTCATAATTTTATTTTTTATATAGGATAAGAAATTTTACCTTTTTAATATTTTAATAAATCTATTTACAATAAAATTAGGTTAATATATCAACATATTTCGATTAGGTTAATATATCAATAAAATTAGGTGAATGTATCAATACAATTAGGGAGGTGATCAGCCCGGATAACTCGTAGCATAATTATTATTCTTTGGATACTATTACCAATAGAAGAAGAGGAAGATAATGCGGATACACATTTATCTTGTCATTGCTCTTCAGATACACATTTATCTTACCAATAGAGATGTTTTGGGCATGAAATTTTGGTAAAAGTGTGTTGCGATCAACTACAGTTGGTATAAATGGAGTAATCTTACCTGAGGCACCTCTCTCATGCCCCCTGATGAATTGATTAATGACGTGCATATTATGCGTACACATGAAAAAGAAGTTTTGGATTTTTCAATTGTCTAATAAAAAGATTCATCACAGAGTTTATCTAATAAAATATTGTTATCTAAATGAAAATATAATCAGTTATCGATTTGATCAGTTTAGTAGATCATGTCAATTTTAAAAAATAATTTTATCATTTTTTCAGTTTGGTTTGATATAGAAAAATAAACTTAATGATACATATATATATCTATATAATTATTTAAGCAATGTTAAAAGCAAAATAGTCTTGCATTTACGTGAGATATTACAGCAAATACCATTGGACAATCTTTTTAATTTTTTCAAATCTAACTAATAATTATAATGATTTTATATTTAGTTAATCAATTTCCTAATAAATAGAACAAACAATCGGTATATAGATATTTTAAAAAATTTAAATCTGTTTATTTTTATTTAGTATTTCCTAAATAAATAGGAATTTTTTTAGTTACAGTATTTTAAAAATATAGTATTTAATGTTTTAAAATAAAGTCATTAAAGATACAACAATAATCACAAAATTAATATAATTCAATAAAAAATTTGTAAATAATATTTTAAACAATTATTACTTTCCACAAAAAATTAAACTCATTTTCTCTTTCTTATTTCTTATGGACGAAAATTAAAATTAATTTTTTATCATCTAACTTTAAATCATACGGATCTTCAAATATTCTAATTTTTACAATAGGTCAGGACGGATTAAGACGGGTCAGAGCAGGTAAAGTCTGGTCAAGACCGATAATGACGGATCTTAGATCGAATTTCTAATCATTGATAATAATTGATACATTGAAATAAATAAAACAGTTATATAGATGTTTTGAATAATGTGAAATATATACATAACACCACTTAACTTTTACAACAAAATTATATTATAATCTAACTTATTAAATAAATTTGTTAACAAATATAACACCACACATAATTATATATTAGTAATTTTAATTAACACAACATAAGCCATATATAATAATAATAAATAAGATACTAAAAACATAAAATAAATCTAATTTAAAACACTAATAATTATATATGACAACATAAACTAACAAAGTATCAAGTATATATTTTTTCACCCTATACAATGTGGATTACTATATAGTATACAGTTAAAAACACCATACGTTTTGGGATGCCTCAAATAAAAATTGT
>CM051386.1:15115913-15140913 GCA_028015245.1 Cardamine occulta | reverse complement strand
CAGTCTGGAGTCTGGAGAAAACTACTTAGATCAAAAGTCAAGCTACTGTGTTTCTTAAAGCAAAGAAGGGCGTTGACATCATGGTTTTGTTAATTCATAGTTATCCAGATATTTTTAATTTGATCGAAACTGACTATTCAAACATTTTGACCAGTGCCTGTTCTCTTCTCGTTCATCAAGTAATACATATTTTTAGAAAACAATGTTTGAACTAACAACTAATGTAATTTGAAAAGAAAAAAAACACTAAGATATTGCATAGATATACCAAATTAACATGATGCTAAACAAATGAATTCACATATTTATCAACATGAGAATGGTTATTGTACATAATATATATATATATATATATATATATTTTGGTTTTAATGTGAAAAAATTGCACATATGCATGATTATGAATAGAAGAATTTCAAATGAGTCTTGAGTCATTTTAAGTTCCAACAAAGCCAACTCCAGATATGAGAAAAGCAGTGGCTTGCATGAAGAGATATAAATATAAAAATGCGTTCCCAAAGGCAAAGTCGTAGTAGCCACAACATAATATGTATATACCCATCATCATCTCCTTCAAGTTTACTCTGCAACAAAACATACTCTTTCAATCATTATTATTCATAAATATTGTTTTATATAATGAAACAAAAAAAAAGAAGAAGATATAAGTTGTCCATAATTCATACTAATTTTAACCTTTTTATTTAAACAAATTGTTAGTCTGTTGCGAATAAATCACTGAACCGAAACCCATGATTGAATGATTATGTAAGAATTTATGTTAATTCATTGATTTTCTTTCTTTTATTTTGATTAGTTTACCTTTTAAGAAATCCATTGCTAGGAAGAAGCTTATCGTTAAGAGTATCTCCTAATTTCTCTGTGACAACCCATTCATTGACTCTTCCTCCTTCAAATAAGCCAATAAAAGTTCCCTTGGTCCGGTGCATAGCCATAACATTTTCGAATACGACCCAAAACAATACGAGGTAGAACGATCTACACATATACCAACAATTCATAGTAAAAATGTTACTAAGGTAATATTTATAGAGAAATAAATTTGGTACGTTATAGGAAGTATAATAGTACTAACCTTGGAGTGGCAATGATACTAAATAGGGTGATTAGAGAAGGAACGTATATAGTTGACCAAATCGGAATTTTGACTTCGGGAAAGAAGACACTTGTTGGAAGAATGACACAGTAAAAGAAGAAAGTGAAGAAGTGGACTATGATCTTCCGTAGGAAAAAGAAGCTGTAGATCACGTAAAACTTCTTCCAAAGCTTCACTTTCTGTTTATCATAAGTTTTTAATTAGGTTAAGGTTATTATAAATCATATTTCTCGAATCTTTGTCTCTTTGAAAATGGCTTGTAATATTTTCATTAGGTTAAGGATATTATAAATCATACTCCTGTTTTCTAGAATTTGCCATGTTTAAATCAAATACGTTCACATAATGATGAAATCAAGTTCCATATATACCGTGATAGTTTTTAAAGAAAACCAAGTCTATATACGAAACCAAATTAACTCAACTTTACCAGCTAGTTTTGTATATAACGTGTCCTCATTGATACGTACATTGAACCCATCACCAATCATTTTAGTTTTATATTTTTGTTGGATTTCCAGTGGTTAGAAACTTGCCCACTTTCAAATTGTCGCTATATGATGAGCAAACAAAAATGTAGTTGGCACTTGAATAAAAAAACGTGTCTGATAACGAAACAAAGTGAGTGGTAGAAGAAGACCTTATTGTGAATAATTTCCATCGTCATTTTCCGGAAAAGATTGGCTGGACCGCGAGACCACCGATGTTGTTGGAATCTAAAGGCCTTAAATTGGCTTGGTAGCTCGCTTTTCACCTACAACCACAATTATTTTTGTTTTATAATGATTATAAGCATTTTTTAATTTAGAATATACCCAAATAAATTAAAATGTACACAATCTACATTACATATATGTACATTCACATATAGCGACATATGTTTTTGATTAATATTTAGCATTTGTGTTTATATTTTACCATTAAAAATTTGAAAAAAAATGAAACTCATTTTTTTTTCTAATTTAAACTTTTGTAACAAAATTTTTGCATGTAAATGTAAAAGCAAATACAAAATTTATGTTTTTGATTAGCCTTTGTGTTTCTTTTTAATGTAAACTTTTGTAACCAAAAATTGTAATTGGCTGTTCAAAAACAAATGTAGACTTAGGGAAACATTGTAGTCATATAAATTAAAAGAAAGGAAATAAAGTACCTCGAGGTCATTGATGAAGACAAATTTCCAATTGAGAAGACCAGCACGAACAGCGAAGTCCATGTCTTCTACGCTCGTCCGATCTTTCCATCCTCCGGCTTCTTCCATTGCTGTCATTCTCCATACTCCTGCTGTTCCTGTATATATAAATTCCATTATATAGATATTTTAAAATTTTACTTGAATGTAACGTTTTATTTTACCATTAAAGCCAAAGAAAGCATGTCTTGTGGATCCAGATTGTTGCTCTGCCATGAAATGGTAGTTGAGAGAGATCTCTTGTATCCTCGTCATTAAGCATGTGTTCGCGTTCACTGCAAGACCAAATCATATCAAACCACACCCACTCATGACCCTCACCAATGATCTTATATATTCCAATTTTTGTTTCTTTCATTATTAGTTTTCTTTCCAGAATGATTCATATCGGAAATGAATTTGTATCTAACATTTTATGTAATGGATGTGCTTTTTAACTCATTGTCGAATCTGTTTTGAATTGAAAACCTATAACTTATTTTTAAAAAATTATAATACTTGAAAAATTAAAAATGCCTAGGAGATTTTTTTTTTTTGATAAACCGCGGAATTCAAAGTCTTTGGCTCATAATCTCTCTCGATGCCCGAAGCTATCATTTATTCCATTCCAATTTAAAAAATATCTCTCCGTCCCAAAAAGAAAAAAGTTTTATTATTTTTTTATATAAATGTACATACCAAATCTCCATCGTTGGAGGTAATCAGGGTTGTAGCGAGCTCAGGGTTGTGGATAAGAAAGGGGATAGCACGTTGGAGGTAATCAGGCTCGGGCTAGAAATCAGCATCAAATATGGCTAAGTAGTTGCACTGGTTGTCGTAGCTGTGCCTCATGCCATGCTTAAGAGCTCCAACCTTGTACCCATTTCTGTTGTCTCGCCTCTCATACTTTATGTTTATGTCTTTTGATGCCCATTTTGCACACTCCATGTTCACCAGTTCCTGAAATTCATGAATTTAATCGACTCAATAATATCCAAGAATGTTTTTTTTTGTCAACATTTATAAATTTATTAGAACTGTTTAGAAATCCCAACCGGTGGAATAGAGTTTACATAAATAACAAAATGCGGATAATGTATCGCACTACGTGTTAGTTTGTCCGCTTTTGAATTTAAATTACGAGAAATTAAAGAAAGCGAAAAAAAATAAAAATAAATTCTTGATTCTCACAAGTTCTTCAAGGTGTGCTGAAAAAGCAGGTTATTCCACCGGTGTAGACACCATCTTCACCAACTCGGACGAATCTGTTGAGAAAGCTACTTCTGTTTTTTGTTGTGCGATCATACTTGTCATAGCCCAGGTAAGAGCTTCTAGCTCGGCGTGCAATGGGGAGAGGCACCTGCGAGTGTTACATGCCCCCATAGTTGTTCCCTCCACGTCATCTTTAAAGCAGAACCACCCTAATCCAGAAAAATTATCTATCTCTTTCCACGAGCCATCTACATAACAGCGAAACCCTTGGAAGGCTGAAATTTGAGGCAAAGGTATAACAGCAGTACCCTGAGAGATTTGATTAGTCTCATCCTTATCCTTAACTTGTGCCGACTCTCAAGCTAAACATTCGGTTTCCGCTAATTTTAAAATATCCTGAGGGTTTCTATCGATATTATTGAAGACCTTATCATTTCTCGTTTTCCAGATATACCACAAAATCCACAGAAAACTATTGTCCTTAAAAAATTCAGAAACTCTCGAGAATAAATGATCTATATTGGAAAACAAAGAATTTCCTGGGAAACCAAAGACCGATGGTATTTTTGATAACGCCCATACTTGTACTGCTGGCGGACATTCAAAAAGAGTATGATTAACTGTCTCTTCCTCTGCTCCACACCGAGCATAGAAGATGTCACAATTTATTCCTCTTTTTCTAAGATTCGAATTAACCGATAAACAGCCTGTAATAGCTTGCCATATAAAATGTTGTATTTTAGGAGGACATTTTAATTTCCATGTATGAGCTTGTAGAGGCCGAATGTCTGGACCAAAATAAGAGAGTTTAGTACCAAATGAGGGATAATTGTATTCCGTCCAATATCCTGATTTTACCGTATATTTTCCTGATTTTGTAAAATGCCAACAAAAAGTATCTTCTTTAATAAATCTACTAATTAGGATACCCCGAATCAATGGAATATCTAATGGATCAATGATTTCATTGATCAAATCCATGTCCCACATCATGGTTGTCGGGTCAATTAACTGATTGACCATCAGATTAGGGTAAAAGTTTTGTCCTTTACAGAAGGCTGGCCTCGGGCGAGTAGCCGGTATCCATGGATCATTCCAAACTGAAATGGAATGCCCAGAACCAACTCTTTTAATTAGTCATTTTTTAACCAGAGGTCTAGCGGAGATAATACTTCTCCATCCATAGGAAGGAGAGTATGATTTAATTGGATCCATTGGGTTTGTTTTCGATAATACCTGCCTTTGAAAAATTTACAACAGAAATTCCGGGTGTTCCATTAGCATATAGTTGCTTTGCTTAAGAGTGCTGAATTGAACTCCTATATTGTCCGAAAACCAATTCCCTTCTTTTTTTTTGACACAATTTTTCCATGTCATCCAATGTAAACCTCTTTGTGTACCATTTGAACTCCACAAAATCTAGCCACTTACACTAGTAAGCTTAGTGAATTGTTTTTAGGTAGCCTAAAACAATTGCCCCTCCTAATAAACTTAAGTGGTAATTGTTTTAAGCTACAATTGTAAAAAACTAATTCAAACAAAAACATAATATCCTAAAGCCATCACATAAGTTAGTAGAGCTGCTGCCACCGATTTGATCATAACTTCTTTACCACCTTTGGATAAAAATTTAGCTGACCACCCATTAATCCTATCTTGGAGTCTCTCTTGAACAAAAGAAAAAATTTTACTTTTAGAGCCACTCATACTCTCCGGAAGACCTAAGTATGATCCCATTCCACCTACATTTGAGATTCCCAATATTTGTTTCGTTTCCTCTCGAACCGACTCCTCCACCTTATGACCAAATTGGATCGATGATTTTGAAAAATTAATTTGTTGACCGGAGACAAATTCATATTGTTTAAGTATATTCAAGATAGCTTGACATTGCTCTTTGTCCGCCTTACAAAAAAATAAACTATCATCCGCAAAAAGAATGTGAGAGACCGATGGACTTGCTCTAGCAATTTTTAGTCCCGAAAGAGATCCTTCCCTTTCCGCTTTCTGTATATTCGCTATCAATACTTCCGTACAAATTATAAATAAATAAGGTGAGAGAGGGTCTCCTTGGCGCAATCCTCTTTTTGGAATTATTTGCCCATGTGGTTGTCCATTAATGATGACTTTATATTGCACAGATTTAATAGACCACATCATCCATGTGATCCAATTTTTCGCAAATCCAAGTTTATGAAGAAGTTTTTCAATAAAAAGCCATTCAACCCGATCATAGGCTTTACTCATATCAGTTTTAATTGCCATATACTTCTGTTTACAATAATTATTAGTCCTTAGAGAGTGAAACATTTCCTGAGCGATAAGAATATTATCGGAAATTAACCGACCTGACACAAAAGCTGATGGAATTTCCGAAATTAAATTCGGTAAAACTTTCTGCAACCGCTGACATAGAACCTTAGAAATTATTTTATAACCGACATTACATAGGCTTATTGGCCTAAACTCTGTCATTCGACTCGGCTTATCAGTCTTAGGAATAAGACAAATATTTGTTGCATTTAGTCTTTGGTCAAAAACTCCTGTCAACATAAAATTATTCACCAAATCAAATAGATTCTTTTTAATCACCTGCCAAAACCGTTGATAAAATAACGCAGTCATTCCATCTAGACCCGGTGCTTTCTCCGGATGCATCATGAAAAGAGCTTTCCGAATTTCTTCCTCCGTCACAGGTGCCGTAAGCTCATCGTTTATTTGGTCTGTTATACGATTAGGTACGTCTACCAAAGCCTCCTCAAACTCTGTTGGAGAGGTAGATGTAAAAAGTTCATCAAAATAATTTACCGCAACATCTTTAATTTCACTCTCCGTTGAAACCCATACACCGGAGGAGTTATGTAGCCCTATGATTCGATTTTGCGCCCTTCGTTGTTTGGTCTGGGCATGAAAAAATTTAGAATTTTTATCTCCCACGTTTAACCACATGTTCCGACTTTTTTGTTGCCAAAAAATTTCTTCGTCCTTATAAGCTTCCTTTAATTTTAACGTAATATCAACCAACTCTTCCTGAGTTCGATTATCATCATTTTGTAATTCTTCCAATGCTTTTTTTAATTCCGAAATTTTTTCTTTACCATATGGGGCATTATTTTTTCTCCATGTTGAAATAGCTCGTCTGCAATTTGTAATTTTATCCACGAAACCTGAAGCTCTTGAATCCGTATTTACATTCCAACCACATGAAATTGAATCCATCAAACCGTCTCGACCAATCCAGCATTTATCAAACCGATATTGATTTCTTTGTAGAGGTCTTTTGTCCTTAATTACAGCTATAATTGGTTTATGGTCCGAACCTACCATGGCTAGGTACTCGACATAAGAAAAAGAAAAAATCGAGTGCTAGTCTTCATTAGCTAATGCCCTGTCCAAACGACATCTGATTACTTTGTTATTTCTCCTACCATGCCAAGACAAATCGTTTCCTAAACAGGGGAACTCCAACATTCCACAATTTCTAATCATGAGATTAAAAGGGATAAAAGTTGAGGCATGTCTCAAAGGTCCTCTACGTTTCTCGTGATTGCCCATTAATTCATTAAAATCACCTATTATAAACCAAGGATCAAACCGAGAAATACCAATATGGGATAACCGTTCCCAAACTTGTTCACGATATTGAGGCACCGGATCACCATATACAAAAGATAGAAATATTTTTTTTCCTTGAGAAACCGCTTCAATATCAATGATTCTATTATTCGCGAATAAAACATCAACATTGAAAACATCATTATAAATAAAGCAAGTCCACCACTAGCACCACACGGATCAACCGTAACTAGCTTATTATATCCTAAATGAAATTGAAAATTTTGCATAAAATGAAAATCTTGCTTGGTTTCGGAAAGGAACAAGAACTCCGGTCGATGTTTCCTCCACAATTCCCGCAAATAACTTATTGTCAGATTATTACCCAACCCTTGGCAATTCCATGCTAGAATTCTCATCAATCAGACGTTGAAATTGTAGGAGGCATACCTCCTTGTTTCCCGGTGCCACTGATCTGGTTTGCATCTGTTCCAGCCTTCAAAGATTCCTCATTGATACGTACTACATTCTTATGCACCGTTCGTTTGCGCGGAGACTAAGAACTTGCACGTTCCGCTTCTTTTTTTTATAAGTCAATTTTATAATATCCAAGAATGTTATAATTCAATTTTTTTCTTAGATTTATTAACGCATGCACATTGTCCATGGAGAGTTAATAATTAAGAACGGACCATGATGGATGGATCGGTGGAATCGTCTAAAACTTGAACGATTAGGCGATCTGATGGCCATATTAATCTGCATGCAGCACCAATAGATAATTCAAAGACCTGCAGCTTCAAAATTACGTTGTCAGTATATATTCCATATTAAATACATTAAAGAAGTTTGGTAAAAAAAAAAAAAAAAAAACCAATATGCTTGAGTCCTTGACATATGAGGTAACATCTACTTTGGATGTTATTAGCAAGTGGAGTCAGTGTTATTTGCAAATTGCAACAAAAGACGAAAAAAGTCCTTCTATATCCGACAAAAGTGGACCGATTTAGAGAAGAATAGCGTGGTCCAACAAATTATTTTTCAAAAGAAAGAAAACAAAATACGGAAAAAGAGTATGAAAGGACACATGAGTGAAATAGTCACGTGTGAGTTTCTTTTCGTCATTTGTTTTTTTTTTTTGGGTCTCTGGCAAATCGAGAGACTTTTTGGTAAAATGGATACGAAATTATCAAAATGCATTTGATAAAAGTTAAGGAGTACATTTACATATACGAATAGCTAAAAAAAATGAGTACATAAAAGTTAAGGGATCCTAAAAGAAACTATTGTTGTAGAAAAATGCCAGCTTACTTCGTCTTAGAAATGAAGAAATTTTGGGAAAGGATATTTTACCAAAAAAAAAGCATTTGGGAAAAGATGGCGGAAAGATTTTAAATGGCATGCTACAAAATTCCACCATTCCATTCAAATGGTGGAGCCATTTTCATGGCGACCTATGTATAGATGTTATATACTAATATATTAGACGATGTTTCATACAATGCGGAAAAACAATGAATTTTCATAGTAAATTAGTAAAAGCAATATTTTGACAAACGATAAAAACTAGTAAAATTTGGCTACGGGTTATTTAAGACGTAATAGAAAAACTATTTTCATATATAATAAATAAGAAGATGACATATGTATGTATAATAATTAAAACACATAATTGATCTTACAGATTACCATATTTGAATTTACCATATTTTATGACAGTAATACATTTTTTGGTAAAGTGTTTAAAAATCAATTTTACTATTGAAAACCCTTGAAAAACGTAAACAAATAATTTTTCGTTTATAAAATTCGTATTAATGTAAGAAATTAATTAATATATAAAGGATATGTAAATATCTGATAAGAAATGCTAATGGCAGGAAATGTAGTTGTTTACAAATAAAATATAGTTTCCAATATTTACTTGTCAATTAATATATAAAAGATAATATAAAGAGATAGATAATATATAAATGCTTTGAGACTTCCTCCATGGAACTTCTCATAATGTAACAAAATTATGAAAATAAAAACTAATCTCAGTGTAAGAAAATTGTAAAAAAAACTTATAGTTTTATATGAGAATTTTCTGTTGTAGTCAAATGAGAACAAAATTTGGATTATATATCAAGGGACTATGGTTTCGATTGTTTCAACACACAAATTCTGCAATAGCATTTTCATGAGAAAATAAAATAATAGTTCGTAATTTTGTCTGCTTTTTCCATTTTTGATATAGAAAACATTTACAGATTAAAAATATATTTGTGTTAATTGCAAACGTAAGTCTCAAATATGTCTTGTAATAAAAAAACAGATAACGAGAGAGATAGATACAGAGAGACGATGCCTTACCGGGAGGAGGGCAAGAGATAAATCTTGTAAGTAAAGGAGAGGCTTCAGATGCAGAAACATTTCTTATCTTTTTTTGTTCAGTGACTGAATATTTAAGTGTACTACCTTCTTTTCTATTTCCTTTTTTCTTTTTTTTTCTTTTTTTTCTGGTAAATAACTGCACTCATTTTCTCTGTTTTATAACTATTTTTCTACAAGAATCTTAGAGCATCTTAACAAGGAGAGACTCTTGTGAGTTTCTCAATAGTAAAATAATAATATTTCTAAAATAATTTTATTAAATAATTAAATTTTAAGTGATAAAAATAAAATAAGCCAATGTAGAGAAGACATGTGGCATTGAGAGTATAGAAGCATCTAGCCCTGAGATTAAAAACCAAACCGGTTTGATCGAACCGAATCAAACCGAAGATTTGGGGCGTTCGGTTAGGGTTCGGTTATGTTGTAGATGTCATCTAGGCAAGACAACACCTATTAGATACTTGGCGACGAGATTCGGAGATTGGATCATGAAGAAAATGGGTTGCTGATTTATATGATATTACGAATGAGAAGAAACAAGAGAGAGTTTGTTATAGATATTTTCTCACTAATTGATCTAGAAAGATTTGTACAGTATTTATACAAGTGTTAATAGACTAAACCAAATCTATACTATACAATTGATAAGTTAACCGGTAATTACTCTATTAATTACAAATCGGTATTCATACTCCCAATAGTCCCCCTCAAGATGAGCAGAAGATGTTCTGAAGACTCATCTTAGATTTAATATGTTCAAATTAAGAAGAGAATAAAGGCTTTGTGAGTATGTCAGTCACCTGGTCTTCTATTCGAACATGGAGAGTTTTGAGCAGACCCTTATCTAGTTTCTCACGAACAGTGCGACAATCTAACTCCACATGTTTTGTTTTTTCGTGAAAAATTGTAGAACAGAACTGGAACTTCAGAAGGAGCAACTTTTAGTTCTTTAAGCAAAGTATGCAGCCATACCATCTCACATGATGCAAGAGCCAAAGCTCTATATTCTGCTTATGCGGATGAACGAGATACATTGGCTTGTTTCCTTGAACGCCATGAGATTAGTGAATCACCAATAAACATACTAAAACCAGTTGTAGATCGCCTACTATCTAGACATGATGCCCAATCTGAATCAGCAAAACCTTTAAGAGTAAGATCAGCTGAAGCAGAATAAAACAAACCTTGTCCTACGGTGGCTTTCGAGCATCTATATTAGTAGATACCCACATGGGTCTCTAAAAAATTAAAATTAACGTTTTAATAAAAATAAAAGAATTGATCAATATAAAATTGACACATGTGACATGGGTCTCTAGCACTACTGAAAAAGTCTCTCAGTCTCTCAAAATGATTGTCAAGTACATCAATTTTCCAATAAGTCTTTTGTACAGTTCTCGATCAAATACAAGGTCACCATCTGTCTTTGACATTTTTAAATTCGGAATCATTGGTACAGAGGAAGGTTTGCAACCTAACATGCCCCGTAGATGATAATAACTCCAAGGCATACTTCCTTTGACACAGAGAAATACTTGCAGCAGTTCGAGCAATCTCCAATCCCAAAAAATATTTTAAAGGGCTAAGATCTCGAAGCTTAAAACTGTTCTTCAAACTCTCAATTATTTGAGAAGCTGCAGTATCGCTAGTGCTTGCAATCAATATATCATCAACATATACAAGCACAGCCACAAAATCACTATCATACCTCTTGACAAATAGAGTATGATCACCATGACATTTTTGAAAACCCATTTATAACAAACTGGTGGAAAACTTCTTGAACCATTGCTTTGATGCTTGGTTGAGCCCATAAATTGATTTCTTTTGTCGACAAACAGCATTTGGTGGCAATGAGTCCTCCTTTCTATATGCATATCCATCCGGTAGCTTCATATATATATATATATTCCTCTTTCAGTTCTCTATTGAGAAAAGCATTGGAAATATCCAATTGAGTGAGAGTCCATTGCTGAGAAGATGAAACTTTCAACAAAAGTTTGACAGTAGCCATATTTGCTACAGGAGAAAATGTATCACTATAATCAAGACCCTCCTTTTGAGTGTATCCTTTCGCAACAATTCTGGCTTTGTATCTTTTCTAAACTTCCATCTGCATAAAATTTCAACATGAATATCCACTTACATCCCACTGCTCTCTTCCCTTTAGGCAACGATGTGATTAGCCATGTATTAGTAGATTCCATTGCACCAATTTCTTTATCAACAGCGTCACACCATTCTTTGGAATTCTGAGCCTCAATATAAGTATGAGGGATTGGTGTTTTTGTGATATTGTTGATATAAGCAAGATAGGGTGGTGAAATCTTTGAATAAGATAAAGAAGAAGTAATGGGATGATGGGTATTTGTTTGAAATGAATAGCAATGAGCAGGAAATTTCTGTAAGTGAGCAGGAATTTTCTTTGTTCGATGAGAAGATATTTGTGGTGGAGATGATGAAAGAGAAGGAAAAATCGATGGCTTTAATGGAGAAGATGGTATGGGGTTACCTGAAGACTCAGAATCCATTGGTGTGAGCAACTCCAAAGATGTCTCTGTAGTAACTGTCTTTGCAAACAAGAAGATGCCTTCATGAAAAACAACATTTCTTGATATGAAAATATCGTTACTCTCTAAATCCATCAGTTTATAACCTTTGTATCCAGCTAGATATCCCAAAAATAAGCAAGCTCTGGATCTTGGCTGAAACTTGTGTTGTTGCTTTGGTGAAGTTGACCCATAACACAAGCAACCAAAAGTCTTGAGCATACTGTAATTTGGAATCTTACCTATAAGAATCTCATGAGGTGTTTTGTTTGAGAGAAGCTGTGATGGAGTCCTATTTATAAGGACAATAGTAATCAAAACACTATCACCCCAATAAGATAGAGGTACCTTAGAGAAACATGAGAGCACGAGCCACCCTCAATATGTGCTGATGTTTTTTTTCTACAACTGAGTTTTGTTCAGGCATTTCAGGGCAAGGGTGGAAAGATGTGATGCCTTTTTATTGAAATAAGACAGTGAATTTGAACTCTTGTGCTTTATCTGATCTTATTGCTTTAACCTTTGCATTATACTGGTTTTCAATCTTCTTAATAAATCCTAGGAACACAGTAAAAACTTCATTTTTGGTTCCCAGCAAGTAAATCCATGTAGCTCTTGAATGATCATCAACTATAGTTAAGAAATATCTATAACCATCAATTGTATCCACTGAAAACGGCTCCCAAATATCTATGTGTAGCAACTCAAAATTTGAATTACAAATATTATTCGAAGAAGGGAAGGATAATTTCTTCTGTTTTGCCAAATGACAAACATAACAATAAGCTGATCCTTTACTCTTCTGCTTAGTAGTTCCCAAAGCTTCAGAAATAACATCCAACCAGGAAAAATATGAGTGTCCAAGTCTCTTGTGCCACATACTGATATCAACCACTACATTCACTGTAACTGCTTCTTCCTTTGCGTGAGTATCCAACACATAGAGATTTGTAACTCTTCTACCCTGTCTAATCCTCAATCCCCTGATGGGATCCTGGATTTCACAAGAAGATGGATCAAAAATCACTCGTGAGCCAAGATCACTAGTTAGAGAACTTATAGTGATTAGATTCAATCTAAATTCATGTATGAATAGGAGATTTTTGAGTAAAATGTGTATGTTGATCAGAATCGTTCCCACTCCACTAAGTTTGATACTGTTGGCAGATTCACACAACTTTCTATTGTAGTATCCAGTGATACAAACAATCATTTATCATGGGAAACATGGTGTGTGACTCCAGAATCAACCATCCATGTTTCATTAGACAAAGTGTGTTTTGATATTGTCAAGATGCCAACAAAACTATAAGTGGATTGTGAAAAAGAAATACCAGAGTTGTCAATTCCCTATGTACTTGCTTCATTTACTTGTCCGATTTGCTGATTCTGAAGTTGAGAGCTGAAAAGAGCTATGAAGTTCTGAATCTGATATTTGGAAAGATTTCCAATCAAACATTCAAGATTAACAGGCGTAGAATCAGGCATGGGAAACAGAGCAACTTGAGCTGCAACAGGCTAAGATTTCTGAAACTTATCAGGGATTTGTGGTTTCTGAAACTTATCAGATATCTTCCCTTTTGGAGTAAAACCTGGTGGAAATCCATGTTTCCTGTAACATCTTTCTGCAATGTGTTCAACTCTATTGCAATGAGAACAAATGGGACGTCTTTTTTTTGGTCCAGAGTTCACATAGTATATAGTACGATCAATAATAGCAGAATTTCCAATCTCGGATACTTGAAAGGAGTAACAATGTTTGAGAAACCTCTCTGACTGTCATCTTGATCTAGAATATTGTATACTTCAGCAAGAGAATGGAGAACTTTCTTCATAATGATCTATCTCCTTATTATTGCATAAGACTCATTAAGTCCAGCAAGAAACTTCACAATTCTAGCTCTCTCTGCCTTCAATTGCAGACGAGAAGCCTTTCCACAAATACACAGATCTTGTATCTCTTGAGTCAAATTGAAAGTCCTTGGCAAGTTGCTCATATGAAATTGGATATACAGATCACGCGAAATATCTGTTGCATCATTCAATCATAAGATACTATGGTATATTTGAGTCGATATCGAATTCAGAAACCATGATTTCACCATGCTGTTACATCTAGACCAAATCCTAAAATTCTGATCGGTTTCTTCAGGACGAGGCAAATATCCATCAAAAAATCTATTTTGTTCTTAGCATCTAAAGCAATTTTCATCACAACGTTCCAGTCATCATAATTTGTCCCGTCAAATTTGAGAGAAATGAGTAACAAACATGATGATATGCAATGTGCATAAAGAAGGGAGATAGATCCATTGAATCTGGAATAGCAACAGCTCGCAAAGCTTGAGCAATCGGATCTGAGATTGCCAATGAAGCTTTATGAGCTGAGGATATTGCAGCGGATGAACGAGTAGATCAACGCGGAATTTTCTTCATAGACACCATCGGTGCTTGAAATCGAACAATGAAGATGAAAAACAAGCTGAAAATGGTGAATCGGAAGCAGAATCAAAGAGAAATTGAGCTTGATAGCTCTGATACCATATTACGAATGAGAAGAAACAAGAGAGAGAGTGATCAGTGAGTGATCAGAGAGAGTTTGTTTCAGATATTTTCTCATTAATTGATCTAGAATGATATGTACAGTATTTTTTATACAATTGTTAATAGACTAAACCAAATATATACTATACAATTGATTAAGTTAACTGGTAATTATTCTATTAATTACACACCGGTATTGATATTCCCAATAGATGACATATTGATGTTAGTTATAAGTTGTATTGGTCGTGATTTTGGTGTGTATTTGATGATTAAATGTTGTTTTATCGGACTAAAACTGGAAATAACCGACAATAACCGAAACTAACCGACCCGAAAAAGCAATTTTAACCAAAAGTTCATTGAATATGTAATTTTTTGGTTTAATTTGGCAAAAAACTCATAACCGAAAATCACTGAAATTATTTCGGTTATTTTTGGAACAAACTATAAATTCCAAAATAACCGTAAAACCGATAAAACCGGACCGAAACGAGCCGAAAACTGAACTCACAGTGCTAGAAGCACCTCTCAAAATATGGGAATATTTTAATATCTAAAGTAACTAACGTGGACAGAACCCGCTATAAGCCCAAACAAAGCAAATTTATAATGAAAATTTCAGTGGGCTGGTGTTTAAAGTTGTCATCATCCTTCCAAGAGAGATTTAGAGCTCTCTTCCTTGATCTGTGTGGGAACTGACTAGAATTTACATTGCTCTGGTCTCTGACTCATGAAGACGTACATACTTAGAATTTCATTGTATACAAAAAATAATAATGAAAATTAAGGGGGATATGTATTCAATATATGAGTTGAAGTAATATGTTATTTATTTTATTTTTTTGACAACAAAAACCAAACTTCCATTAAGCTTTCAAGATACGACTTTCGTCAGTGGAGAACTAATCTGGAGAAAGAGAGCTTACATGAGAAAACAATATACCACGTGACTGAGCCTTCTTTGCTAGGAGGTCAGCACGGAAGTTTAAATTACGAGCAACATAATAAATAAAAAAATTAAGGAAAACAAAACTTTAAGGGATTGAAAATCATCTAATTCTGAAGTAAGAGCCGGCCAATCCGCTGGGGATTCCAAAACTTCAATAAGATTTTTGCAATCAGTCTGAAAAACCGCCTCAACCATCTTTAAATCTCTTAAACACTTCATTGCCCATATAAGAGAATCTAATTATGCGTGAAGAGGTAAAAGAGAACGTCTAGAGCTTTTCAAACCAAGCTGAGATACGACCCCATTGGACAGGGTGATCCATCCGTGTCCACTTAGAGAATCTTTATCTGTCCATGATCCATCAGTAAAACATTCTAGAGGCCCCGAAGAGCTCACTTGCTCCGTGGTTTCCATTGGCAAGATAACCAGATCAATAGCCCTATTACGAATATTTTCCATCCTAAACTCTTCAGCTTTGCGGTTGGCAAAGGAAAGTGTAGTATTGGGTAGAATATCTTTTTTTCGAACACCTTCAAATTACGAGCCTTCCAAATAAACCAAAGTATCCATGGAAAAGCCTTGAGCCCTCCCTCATCACCACATATCTCCTTAGCACACCATATAAGAAAATCAATATTGGAAAATATTGATTCCTTAGGGAAAATTTCCGGTGCAGACGGAATAGTCGAGAAGGCCCAAGTTTGCCTCGCTGGAGGGCATTCACATCGCAGACAAGACCGATCAAAACCAATATGTCTATCTGTTAGCCATTGACACGACGAAATGCAACCTGAAACAATTTGCCAAACAAAATGTTTTAATTTTTGCGAGGTTGGAATCTTTCATGAATGTGCGTGAAGTGCGATTACACTTGGAGTTGAAGTGATATGTTATTTAAACATGAATTAATTTTTTTTTATGAAATAAAGTATTATTGGATTAGTGATTTTCAAAATATACAATCAAATGTATGGTTATTTATAATATTTTAAATAGTGGATTTAAAGAGATTTTAAGGTAATTTAGTAGAGTTTCATAGTTAAAAATACAAATATCCAAATTTCATGGTTTAAAGTGAGATTTAGAAAATGTTAATAAAAAATCGTAATAAATTTTCTTATTTCCCAAAATTCATCAAAATTATTTCAAAACCCATTTAAACTCAAATATTTTCAAATACATAGTGTAAAATATGGTTTATGGTTTCTGTTTTATGCTACATAAATATATGACCCACTCGATTGGATCTTGCGGAATCCGTATGAGTCTGGCTGAATTGTAAAATGTTGCTGAAGTTTAGGTAATTTTTAGCAGAATCTAGTGGAATAACTTAAAATTCATATAGTAACAGCTGAATTTGACAAGTGTTTTTAAAAATAATTAATTAAATAAACTTATGAAAATATTAACTAGCAATATTAATTTTTATCAAGATTATTAAATAAAATAGTAAAATATTAAATATTAAATTTGATATTTTTAATAATCTTACTAAAATATATGATTTTTGGATACCTAAAAAAATACTCCCTCGGTATTAAAAAAAACTGACTTTTGGGGATTTTCACCAAAATTAAGAAAACAATTAATTTTTTTATTTAATTAATATGTTGTATTATCTCTTTATAAATCTAATCTCACATTGGCTTTTTACTCCGTCAATCATTTTCCAATAATTTTAATCACACCATAATTAAATTCCTCGTGATTTTGTTTCGGTCTTTTCATATTTCAACAGATTAAACCACATTACTTTAAATACAGAAAACAAAATTGCATTAATTAAAACTCAAAAAATTAATTTTTGATAGAAGAAGAAAAACCCAAGAAATTAATATTTATGATACATATGAAGTATATGAATTATTGTTTCCTTTATAATACATAAAATTTTAAATTGTATCCATTTATCACATACAAATACCTAGAACCAAAAAACCAAACCAGAACCAATCTGAAAAGGGACATTGAACCCAAACAAGAACTGATCAAAAAAGGGTATCGAATCTGAATCGAAAAAAAATACCTGAAAGGATTCTAAACTCTTATATCTGAAGAATCACCGAACCCAAACCTGAACCGAACAAAGAACTAAATGAGTACATGAAATATAGTATATACGTAAAAATATTAATTAGTATTAGGCTTGATTTTACTCAATTCCAAAATTACAACTATAAAGCCAAAAATCTCAATTATTTTTAGACCAAAATAACTAAAATACTCAAAATTGCCAAAAGTATTTAGTTCTATTTTTGAATATTTTAAAAAAAAATTATTCAAATTTACATAATTTATTATTTTTAATGATATTTTGAGTATCTTAATTCTATCCAAACTCGGATGGAACGAAACCGAACATTCTTAGACCTCTGAACCCGAAAATCCGAAAAAACTGAAAGATCCGAATCGAATCCCAAACAGTTCCCGAATAACTATATATATAGTTTGTGTATTATAACTGAAGAAATATTTAGTAAATGTTTTTTTTAATTGTTGAATCTATTAGAATTTGCTTAAATAACAAATGGTAAGAGCAAAATTGTTAAATCTAGCAAAATCCATCGGAATCTTTTTATCATGTACTAATTAAAAAGATTCAATTAACATGTTGTGGTTTCGGATCTGGAAAGATTACAAGTTTTGGCCTAAAATCTCTTGGTAATCTAAAATAAAATAAAATAATAATAATAATTAAAACCAAAAACACGTTTTCCATATATATATACACATAACAATTAAACGAATATATTGTTAGTTTTTGAATAATCCAAATTTATGAAACTATAAATATGTATAATAAAACCAAACACAACACCTTATTTTAAAGTATTTAAAGTTCATAATATATTAATCAAAATGTATATACTATACTATAAATAAAATTATATTATAATAAATTAACATAAAATCTGTATGTGCTCCTACCACATTTGTGTTATTATTGGAAAAAAATAAACTAGTGGTGGTATTCTTAGAAAAAGAACTAAATGTATGGTATTTTTGAGAGTTACACAAATATAATTTACATGTTCTATATTTTTTTTGTGTTCAGATTATAGAGAATCTTTATGCTATCATTGTTTCCAAACACTCTTTACTTATCCCTACATCCAAACAATTTTTATATCTAACTAAATAGTAACCCGCGCTACATAGCGCGGGGAAATATCTGCTTCATATTTTGTTAGTTTATATAATTATAATTAAATTATTATTATTGTTTTAGATTATATTTATTTTATGTTTTTAACATCTTATTTATCTTATTTATTCTTATTATGTGGTTTGTTTTGTGTTAATTAAAATTATTAATATATAATTACGTATGTACAGTGTTATGTTTGTAGACAAAATTTATTTGATCATTTAGATTATAACATAATTTGGCTGTAAAAGTAAAATGGTGTTATGTATATATTTTCACATTATTAAAATTTTTATAAAATTATGATTTAGTATATTATCAACCATTATCAATGATTAGAAATTTGATCCGAAATACGTCATGATCTATCTTTATTTGCTCTTATCTGTCTTGATCTGTCATGACCCATTGTAAACTATACTGTGAAACTCAAATTGTAAACTATAATTCCATGAGCAGACTACAATTCATAGTTTGTTATTTTACTTTTAATTGTCCAATGGCATCTGATGTAATATCCCACATAAATGTAAGGTTATTTTACTTTTAACATTGCTCAAATAATTATATAGAGATAAAAATAAATATTAAAAGATTTTAATAATATGAAAACTAACATTAATTTAAAATTTCCTAAAATCTCCATCTAATTTAAACTAATATACTTGAAAAATATGAATCTCCTTACATCTTTATTTTATCTTATTTTTAAATTATTTTGAATTATCATATAATATACTCCCTCCATTTCTAAAAGATAGATGTTTTAGAAACAAAATTTGTTTCACAAAGATGGATGTTTTGTATTTTCAGTGCAAAAGTTGTATAATATTTCCTAGTTTCCTCCTATTAATTAAAGTTAAAGTAAATAAAATAATAAATGTTTAGTTAAAAAGCAAAAGTATTTTAAGTTATACAAAAAGATTCTTAATATGTGTGCATAACCTTATTTTTGAGGAACCAATAAGGTTATTGTTTAAAAATTTGAGGAACCGCGGGTCAATGTTTTCTTAATTATTATAATAAATGTTTATATTTTACTATTTAATATTTTGTGTTCAGTTTTCCAGATAATTTATAGATTTATAGATTTTGTTCGTTTAGTTTTTATAATTATTTTTCTTTTAATTATATGTAATTTAACTTCATTAAATTATAAAGTGTTAGGGTTGTTGGTAAGTTGACATATATACCGATTTTGTTATTGTTGTAAGTAGTTCTTATGTCCAAGTCTCCTCTGTTATGTCCAACTGGTTAGCGAGCTGCCCCACATATTTGATTTTTATAATTTAAATAAATAAAATATTTTTGAAAATTAAAATTAAAACTAATTTTATGCATAAACTCTTTATATTTTCAAATATATCATAGATTATATTTCATCAATTATATACAATTATTATTTTATATATATAATTTATTGATTTTTATTAAAAATTGGTAGTTTACTAGCCGACCCACCAATCTGTGGACAAATCTCGCTAAATTTCTGGTCCACTATGGACTTGTCCATGATGTCCGCTTTTAATGGGCATAAAATTATATGTCCATCGGCCTATGGTGAATTTACTTGTACTTATCCTGAGGGTCACCGGTCCGATTTACACCTCTACCGATGTGAAATGTATGCAAAATTTGTCAGTTTATTGAGTAATATATGTCCATTTATAAAAATTTGAATCACAACATATGAAAAAAAAATCTGAAATTTTATTAATTATATGTATTATATAATAATTCAAAATAATTTGAAAATAAGATCAAACAAAGATGATAGGAGAATCATAATTCATACTATTAAAATCTCAATATTAGATAAAAAAATGATTATAGAGAATTAATTTATTATTTATTATTTATGTAGAAAGAAGAAAAATAAAGAAACTAAATATGAGAGTGGTTGGACACACGTATAACTGCTTGTTGTTTGGATACATGGATACTTTTTTGTATTTCAATTTAATAGTATACAGATAATATTTGAAACTTCTTATAAAATTTCTTAGCCGAGGTGGGATATTGAACAAACACATTGTTTTTTTCATCGATTGAGTAATTTATGTCCGTTTTTAAAAATTTGAATCACAACATAGGTAAAAAAAGATCTAAAATTTTATTAATTATATACTCACTCCGTTTCTCAAAAATAGATTTTACATATGTTGTGATTCAAATTTTTAACAATTTGTTAGGTTATGAAGACTTTCTTAATTATTATATGTGTGCATAACCTTATTTTTAAAGTAACTTAAGGTTATGCACACATATTAAGAAATAAGGTTATTGTTTTTTGAGGAACCAATAAAATTTGAATCACAACAAAGTAATTGTTAAAAATTTGCTACATCTACATCTAGTTTGCTTTTATAATTGTGAAGACTTTCTAAAACCAATAGATATATTGCGCCAGAGACGAAAATATATATTGGGCCAGGTAAAAGAAAATATATAGGGTGCGAAGATGAGAAGGAAACTGTTTCATAGCAACCCTAAGAAAATTGCTGAATCATGGCGGATGAGGACCGAGACAGAGACAGTGTAGACTCAATCAGCGTTATGCCTGATGTGATCCTCGAAATTATACTCTCCTCTCTTCCGACAAAATTCGCCATCCGTACTTCCATCTTGTCTAAACGATGGAGGCATGTATGGTGCGAGACACCATGTCTCAACTTGGAATGGTGTGGGAATAAGCTGCGGGCTGATTCGATAAACAAAACCTTAGCTCGCTACACGGCTCGCAAGATGATGAGTTTCCACTTCTGTATCAGCAAGATGATGAGTTTACACTTCTGTCTCAGCTGGGTATATACAAAATCTCCTTACATTGAAAGTTGGATCGAATTCGCTAAGTCCCGAAACGTGGAGAATGTGACGCTGGATTTAGGTTCTATTCATAAAAGTTATACTATGCCCGATTCCTTCTATATCAATTCCTTTGTCAAGCAACTCACCCTTTATTTAACGTTTGCTGATAAGATGATTCCCAGTAGCTCCGTATCTTGGACATCCTTGAAGGAGCTATTCTGTCGTCAATGCAACCTCTCTGAACGGATATACTCTACCTAAGATTCTATCTGGTTGTCCGGTTCTCGAAAGCTTAACTTTGCATATGTGTCGTTGCTATAACCTCAAGGTTTTTGATCTCAGCAAATCACTGCGGTTGAGAAGATTAGAAATCAGTAACGATTATTGGGCTTCAGGGCAAATACAAATTGTTGCACCACATATCCATTGTCTCAGTTTGACCATCCCTCCCTACTGGCCATGTAATTTAGTTGATGTCTCGTCTCTAACCGAAGCTAGACTAGACATTGACTATTACGAAAATGCGGCATTTGATGCTGATTTTCTTCAACCCATTGTGCAAAACATGATAGAGAAACTGCAAAATGTAGAGAATCTTACTTTGGGGGAAAACTTTATCAAGGTATTATATTTGGATAATCCACCATGATATGGCCATGATTTTTTGCATTCTCTAATGGATACATGCATGTTTCTTAATCATTTACTTTACTCATGTAGAATCAGTCGGTCGCAAGTCTATGCCGATTAATTTTCATTAGGCTTTCAGGTATAGGATGTTAGGACCCATATAGATACCAAAATGTTTTTGGTTCGGTTTTGGGTTGGTTCCACTTCTGGTCTCGAAAAAAAAACAAGAAAATTAGTTAAATTTGAATAACATTCGGTAAAATTTCACAAATATAACTAGTAGTTTTAGGATATTTCGGTTATTTTGTTTATTTGATGTTTATAATTGTAATTTTGGGTAATTGGGTTATATTAAGTTTAAATATAATTAATATTTTGGTATATAATTGTATTTTGGATATTTTGGATACCTATTCGGTTCTCGGTTCGGTTTCGGTTTTCGGGGTATAGGAGTTTACTACCCGTTGTGTATTTTGTATTTTGCCTAGGCCTATTATATGCAATGATCAATGATTCCTGGCTTTCTTTTGCGCCAGTTAGGTTTATGTTTTGATGTTTCTTGACATATGTTTGTACCTTTATTTTGATAGATTTTATCTCTTGCCGAGATTCTTCGTGTCCCTCTTCCATTGTTCAAATTCAAAGCTTTGACATTTGAGACAATGATTTTTCATTGTGTAATTCCTGGTATAGTAAGTTGCTACAAAGCTCAAGTGAGTTAAAGAAGCTAACTGTACACATAAAGGATGGAGACATCATACCGGTACATTTACCATAACCCCTCTATTATTTTCCTTGACTATTCTAACTATTGCCGACTTTCAATAATCCATGATATTGACATTTTGTTTGCATAAATGAAAATCTTTTATATTGTACAGGACCTGCCTTTTGATTGCTTCTTGTATAATCACTTGAAACCAGATAAATCCTTTCTTTTCACACCAGAAACAAGGTGAATGCTGGGGTTTGGAAGCGAGGGCTTTTAAGAACATTGTCCGTAAGAATGTTGAGTCGACGCACATGGCTTCGTTCATGGAACTTTTGCTTAAAAGCACAAAGACATTAGAGAATATGGTCCTAAGGTTGGGAACTTATCTTGAAGAAAGAAGATTTGAAGAGTCGCTTGAGATGGTTCCAGTGCTTTCCCACAACAACAATAATGTCTCTATTGTGCTTAGCTCAACCACCAAATCGGGTCAGAGGTTTAAATGTTAAGAATTTTATATTGAACATGTGTTGTGTTTTTGTGAACTTTTGTGATTACGAACATTGTTGTGTCTTCTTTAAGTTTGGGTTTGTTTGTAGTAAGGATTTGTTTTGATTTTAATCATTTCTGTCTGGTTTGGTATTTGATACGAAAAATTCCATGCGTGGTTCTTTTTTTCTTTTGGTAGCCTATTACATCATTAAAGATAATTTATCTAATTTTATTACGATGATAAGACGAATTGCAATTTATGCAATTTCACAATGCAAATTCTCCTCGACAAGTAGTTCTGCATATACGACATCTCTATGATAGACAAACTTTTTTTACAACACTCGGAACTACGACGAACTGTTCTCTGTATGTATGACATATCTATGATGAACAAACTCTCTCCACAACACACGAGTCCACGATGGATGACTTTATCTGCAACATTTTGGAATATTTGAAAATTTTTGCATCATTAATCTGCAAGAAATTGCGTTCTCCGAGAATCGAGCCCTAGATCTGGTGTAGAAGCCTTTAAAATCTTAACCAATAGGCCAAAAATGCTTCCACAAATAAGTTAAGAACATTGTCCGTAAGAATGTTGACTCGACGCACATGGCTTCGTTCATGGAACTTGAAAGGCATTAGAGATTATAGTTATAGGTGAAGCCCAGTCCAAACCATTAGACCATCAGCATCAGAGACACAATGTCTCTGGGAAGACAATGTCTCTCCCAATATATTGCCACGTGTCGCAACGTGATTCGTTGCGACAAAAAAAATCAATTTTTTTTTTAAATTGGTGGAAGGCGGGCCCCATGTCGGAAGACATGATTCTGGGTCTGCAATGCAGATGCTCTTATGGACAGTCCATGGACAAGCCCAAACTAAAATAGTCTTAATGGACAAATACCCATTTCACCCATGGACAAAGATGTTTAATATTGTTATTTCAATTTATTAAATACAAATTTAAATTATGAATTTCTAATTTGAGAGAAAATTATGAATTTATATTTTTGTGACACTCTAAAGACACAATGTCCATATGGACATGTCCAAATGGACGCTGGATAACCCAATTGACACCTCTAAATATGGTCCTAAGGTTTGTTTGTAATAAGGATTTGTTTTGATTTTAATCATTTCTCGATCTGATTTGTTATTTAGGGCTCCCGGTTTGAGACGAAGAAGTCAAACCTCATAAAATGAGAGTGAGATTAAAGTAGAAGCCGACTGCAATTAAGGGTAAAACCAAGATCTCTCAAGTCTATGTAGAAGACAAAGAACTTATAAGTTTATGTATATCTCTTGAGCTTTGTTAAATGAAGTTGACGCTCGAGCTAAGTTAGATAAAAAAAAAATTCAATAAAACTTGTACTTTCAGATATGTATCATATGTTTGATAAAATAGTTATATTGCCAACAAAAAAAATAATTAAAAGAATAAATCTTTTATCATATAAAGTAGAAACCTTTTTGAAAAAACAATGGAATGATTTTGAGAGCTGAAGAGGAACTGAAAAAATTACATAGATCAACATTGTAACCTATTTCGTTGTCACAAAAGAAAAGGAAAAAAAAAAAAGCCATTTAGTCATTTACTTAGTGAACCGGATAAATACACATTGACAATCACAAAACGAAGGGTAATATTAATTACACATTACTAAAATTAAAAGAAAATAGGTGTCACTTAGACATGGTCACATGGAGACTGTTTTATTTGGTTCACAA
>CM051386.1:14990813-15115813 GCA_028015245.1 Cardamine occulta | reverse complement strand
AGACTTAAACCTCACGTATAAAACACACACATACACACACAAAAGACGAATGCGAGAATCTTATAACTCATAAGTCATGCCAACCTTAAGAAGCTTAGACCTTGGAATGGCAAGCGCTTTGTCTCCCTCCCGACAATTCTTCTTCAAGAAATTGTAAGCATGGTTAACTATAAACTTCTTAAACAAAGAAGACTCTTTCTCCGCCGTAATCTCCGTCTCTCCCATTAGATAAACCATTCCTTTCTCTCTGGCTTTCTCCACCAAATCTGTCTGATCCTCCACGGTTTGCACCGGCACGACCCTTCTTGACCTAATCTTGTTCGACGAAGATGAATGTGTGGAACCAATCCTTCCCGAAGATGGGACAGAGTTAGACAATGGAGCTAGTGTAGTTTCAACATTTGGTTCCTCTTCTTTGTCCGTTTCCTCCACTTCTCCTCCTCCGGACATGAAGTAGTCATGATGGATGAATTCTTTTAAGTAATGAACGAACTGACGCTCAAACTCATCTGGCTCCTCGATGTCTTCTTTATAACCATACCTCACAACACACCTAAACATCCCACAATCCTTTGGCTCCACGTAACGGAAAAAGAATCGCTCTGATGGCGCCACGCGGTTTATAGGAAGTGATTTGATCGATATCAAGACAAAAACCGAGTGGACAGACGAGAGATTCGATATATAGTGAGAGAACAATGGAGTTATACCATGAACAAGCTCCGTATAGAATAGACCAATCCCTGGAACCCGGTTTACGTCAGGACTTGTAGCCATTTGTATAGCGGTTTCACCAGAAATCTTCTCCCTCAACTCGTACCGGTACTTAAGAACGTGAACGTATTGCCAAATCGCCATCATTGCCATCAAAACTAGTGTTATCGCAAGCGGTAAATACCCACCGCTCGTGAACTTATACATGACTGACGATAGATATAACATCTCTATGGAGCCAAACACGACCAAGAACATAACGATCCACACTATGTTGGTCTTCCAAATAACCAGCATTATGAGAGTTACCATAAAGGTCGTGATGACCATAACAGTTACGACAGCGATCCCATAAGCATGGCCTATCTTCTCAGTGGTTCTGAAGGCAAGGGTTACAGCAATGCATGCAAGCATGAGTAAGTAGTTGATCTCAGGGATGTAGACTTGTCCTTCATACTTAGCCGAGGTGTGAACTACCTTCACTCGAGGGAAACAACCCATACGTAAAGACTGTGAGATGACTGAGAAGGCACCTGATATCATAGCTTGGCTCGCAATGATTGATGCTGCGACTGCTACCACAAATGTTGGCCAGTATATTGGATCTGTTAAGTTGTGCATCCATTAATGTCATATTGTTAGAAATATATGTTGAAACTCAAAAATTATTTATTCAAATTGATTTGAGATGGAAGTTCAGAAACATGCACACATACTAATCATAAGAATTCACAAATGATATATATATTGGCATATGAGCAAAGATATAAATTGAGTTGAACTAACCTGGAATTGAGTCGTAGAATGTATTTGAAACGTTGGAAGTATGTTTAGTGAGGTACGCAGCTTGCCCACAATATATCGTTAGTAATGCAGGATATGCAATACATGAAAAACTAATCTGCGACATAATTTTTGGCAAAAATGGGTTAGTGAATTATACAAAACACTTAGGTTTTTTTATATAGTCCAAAACACTTAGATTCAAGCCCGCACAATTCATATCATGGACAAAAAATTAAACACCAAAAGTATATGTGTATAATGTTTAATCTCCTCTCGATATTACATCACTTTTATTAATATATTTACTATTTAGGGAAGATAAAAGGCACCTGTACGGCACGAACACTGAAATGGCCTAGATCAGCAAACATTGCCTCCGTCCCTAATTCAACAAATTACATTTCAATCATTAGAAAGTAAATTTCACATTTTATGATCAAAATATAAAACATAAAAAAGTCTTAATTCTTTTAACTCTCACCAGTGATGCAGAGGAAAACACCTCCTAGGGAAATCCAACCCTTCCTACCAGTTCTTCTAAAGTAGTAAATGATATATAGTGGATTAAGTGCCTTTAAGACAGTAATGTCATGCTTGAACAGATTAAAAAGACCAATTCCGGTCAGAAATGTGAACCATAAGAGGATGATCGGAGCGAATGAGAATCCGACTTTATCCGTTCCAAATCGCTGAAATGCGAATAAAACAATCAAGATTGCAACCGAAACTCCCACCACCGTGTCTGCACATTTTTCATATCAAACTAAATCTTATTATATCACATTATAAGTATGTTACATTGTTGCATATATATATATATATATATTAATGAGAAGATGGATGGGGTGAGTTTTACCTTGGCCGAGTGATTTGATTCCACTTACTGCTGAAAGTACTGGAGAAAATAGAGAAAAAAAAAGCATAAAAATTGTTAGTTTTAACAACAAAAACATTTGAAAATTGTTAGTTAAATTTTTTATCTAAAATACTGTATATATAGTTCTACAGAACATATATAGCTATCATTTTTAGTATGCAACTGGAAAACTAGCACACAACCCATTGTGAAAAAAAATAGTAAGAAAATAAAGTTTAGATGTAGATAAATTAAGAGAGTAACTAATATTAAAAAAAATTACCACATCAAGTCTACTTCTAACATGTCCTACAAATGGGTTAGGACCTCTCACCTGAGATAGAAGGAGTAAGAATACCATCACCGATGACCATGGAAGTGCCCATAATAGTGACAAGGAACAATATGATCTTAGCAAATTTAGAGTTCTCGAGCTTCTCTTTGATCATGTTGGCTCTTTTGAGCTGTTTGGTTGGAAGTTCAAGTGTATAGTTTGAGAGCTCTCTATCTTCTGGTTCTTGGTTTGGAATTTGTCCCATTTTTGCATATCGGCATATCAGTGAGTACAATGCAAATGTTCCTCCTGCATTCAAATATTGCATATCCTAAACGTTATTAATTTATTAAATGAAGTATAATTAGAGTTTACGATTCTAAATTAGGAGTTTATTTTTGTTGGAAGCCATTTGATAAAGGGTCATTTCTTGAAATTAATCTTTTCACAATTTTAATTGTGAAAAAGGATCCCTAACATGTGAAATTAGAACATATGGTCCATTTTTTTTAACAATAAAATTATAAAAAGGGTATTTTTTTTTATTCTCCCTTTGATAAATTAGATGTTCACGTAAAAATAACATAAAATTATGTCCAATTAAAAAAAATCGTAAATCAAAATATTTACTTTCTTCCATTGCTATTTACCTAATTTGATCTCAAGATTCTCTACCAATTGCCATTTAATCATTTATTAAAAAAAATTCCTTTTTTGCCATTTATTTATTTGTCTTCCATTTTTTTGCCATTTGTTTAGTTAATTTAAATTTAGACTAAACTAAAAGAATGAATACCGCATATCTTCAATGCATATTGCAATCAAATTATCATATTGCAATCATATGATTTGGTCTTTTTCATCTCCAATCACTCGATAATTTCCACAAGCGAAAATTCCACTCTATGTAAAACTTCCTAATGACTGATATTGACATTAATCTACAATATTTTGTTTCTCTAGCTCATAAAAAACGAAAGCAAAGCTTCGAAAAATCAAGCCTACAGAGGTACGAAAATTTAACATCATTAACCTCTTGGGTTTTTTTTGTGTGTGTGTGAAACCATTAACCTATTGGTATAAATGAAAAGTATTAAACAAAATAACACATCAGCTATAGGTAATATTTATGTATGTGTACAAAACTGTCAAAGTGGTACTCGAACGAACTCTTGACTTTTAAGAATGGTACAAGATTGTTGCTCTCAACTCTCAAGGACGTGCGTCACATAATAAAAAGTCAACAGTAATAATTGCGTTTATTATTATTATTATAGATCTACTAATGAAAGTTTTTTTTCTTCATTAACTCATTACAATTACATCCTAGAAATTTCTACAATTCAATCACGGGGTATACCACTTTGCTTGTTCATTCAAAGTCTACAATTTACTAAATGACAAAAAAAAAAGTGTACAATTAACTCCATCAACCATCTATCCTAAAATCTAATTGCTACTCTATCTCTCTTTATAAATAAGAGTACTTCTAGATTTTTTAAATACATATTAAAAATAATTATATTATTCTGTTTTACCTCCAATTAATATAATCTAGAAATTTTTTTATTGGTTAATATATTAAAATAATAGAGATAACACTGAAGAGTTTTATCAAATATTTGCATTAAAATTCTAAAACGACATTTAATCTCAAACAAAAATTGAATGATAAAACGACATTTAATTATAAATGGAAAAAATATTAATTTTATAATTATTTCTATTAACTTCGTTTAAGATAAAAAATAGATAGAATTTTTTTGATAACCGAATATATTTCCGACCGAAACTCAAAGTAATCCACGAAATTTGTAGAAAACCGGGTATTTCACTGAGAAATAAAATTGTAGATGATAACCACATGTTATTGGTTTAACTAAGACAATATTCATAGTATTTTAGTTGGTGAGCGAAAAAATTTTAAACAACATTTGATCATGAAGGATCAACCGTCTAGAATAGGAAAAAAGGTACCTTCACCGTTGTCGTTAGCCTGTAGGACAATGAAGACATATTTGAGAAGTGCGACAAGAGTAAGAGTGTAGATGATGAGCGAAAGAACACCAATGATATCCTCTTTGTCATTGATGCCTTCAGTGAAAGTACTTGCGTACACATACAACGGTGATGTCCCAATGTCTCCATACACCACTCCTAGGCTCTGAAATGCTAAACTCATCGTCGTTCTCCAGCTCATCTATTTCATATACAAAGTTATATGTTTTTGTATACAAATTTATGACTTATGATCATCTTCTTCATCAAACACAATGGATTTAGATACATACCAATGATGGACGGTTGGTACTTGTTGGAGTTTGTCCAGCCTCTATGCTGAAAGAATCGGGCCGAAGTAGTTTTCCCCATGATTTCTGATAAATAACCAAGTTCTTAATAACATTTAAAAGTCTTTGTGATATATGAATTTGAGCATGACTAAATATAATCATGATAAATCATTTTTACTATTACATGGTTGAGATTTTCATATTATAAACACTTTCCTACTCAAATATTCACTCTTTTTCTTTTGTCTCATCATGATATCAATAAATCATGTGTTTGTATTAATTAATTTAAACTATATAACATAATTAGTTTTATACTTGTACTTATTTATGCATCTATAACGTCGTTCATTAGAAAGTATATATATATATATATATACATATATAGAAGTGGAATGAAACAATATATACCTTTTTTTCTTTCAACATGTTCTCATGGTTATTAAGTACTTCACCATCTATTTGCTGTTCCTCTCCATCCATTTTTTATTTCTGTTGTAAGATTGTGAGAGAGGTAGGCTAATTATATTCCCCTTAAACGATTCTTTCTCCAGTGGCCTTTATAAGCGTTTTAGCATGCTGACTTCTGTTTAAACTAAACACTCAAAATACTCAACAAGTCGAAGAAATAGTTCTTTATTGTGGTAGGGACGCGTTTCCTACACGTATTGCCGCCTGTTGAAACTTTTAAAACTATTTAAATCCACACAGTTTATAATAAAAATGTTTTGGGTAAGTGAACTAATTAGAGAGTTGGAATATTCGTCGTTTAAAAAAAAATAAAAGAGAGTCGGAATATTCCTTGGGTGAATGAATGAATGAATACGTACGACATCGTTCGAGTCCTGACTATTTTTTTCAATGTAAAAGTTAAGAATAATTACAAATTTACAATGCTGTGCTATAATTAAGGAGTGAGAAAAGAAACACCCTGATTTGAATCCAAATCTTTTTAATAACCCGAATGGTATATATGATTTTTCTATACCAAATTAACAAATCTTAAGTCAAAACCAAAGCCATATACTGTATATTTTTTCAAACCAAAACGAATTAATCGAGTTGACTAAAATTTAATACTTTTTTAATTAGTATGATTTTTTTACCAACTATAAAAGATAATAAATGAACTGGGTAAGCTAGTTTCGGCGTTAAAAAGTTACATTAAAATATATAAATTAATTGTATCAAATTAATTGAGTTAAAAAAAAAAACTATAACAAATTAACTAATTTTGTTTAAATTGGACCTCGAATCCAGACCGAACTGAAAGTTTTCAAAATAAACCAAACTGAACCGTAATAATAATCCAGTTTTATTTGGAGCTTATTTCTCAAAATCCGAAAAATCCAAAATCCAAAATACCCAAAGTCAACCGATTCGAATACTGAATACCCAAGTCTAGTGTGCACATAAAGTAGGTATTCTATGTTTTGTATTAGATTAGTGATAGTCCACAATATATATTACTCATTCCGTTTCAAAATATATGTTTTTTTCGAAATAGATGATGATTTAAGATTTTAATATAATTTTTATTCTATTAATTATAAAACACATTATTTTTATATAGTTTTAGGATTTCAATAAATTTTCAGAGTAAATTATGTTTTATAGAGTAATAATGTTTTTTAGTTGATTATTATTGTTCTATTCATAAATGATATTTTTGTTTTAATTAGTTATGTTTTTAACCAAAATATCATATATTTTGAAACGGACCGTGTAGCTTTCAGTTGTGTCAAATACAATACTTTGTAATGTTTTTTTGTTTATATTTAAAAAATATCCTTGTATTTTTTAAAATGTAAAACTCTTTTATTTTTATTTTTTTTTTGTTTTTTTTTGAAAATTTTATAACTCTTTTACTTTTCATCAATCATTTTTACACATTGTAGCCGTGTAAACACGAAAAGCAACATAATTTCGTGTTTGCATTTTTTTATAGAAATATATTTACTGACCTGAAATTAGATTTGAGAATTTCATTTGGTGTGAGCGATCCGAGCCAAAGAAGATCTTGCAGCCTGCAGGTGAGGTCCCAGAAGCGCAACGAACTAAATTTCGAACCGTCTTCTCAATATGTGTTTTGCATCTACAAATTACGAAATTATTCTTTTATTAAAACACTAAAAACTTTCTTTTATTGGTAAGATGTTCACATGTTTTTGACCAAAAACAGAAAAAGATGTTCACATGTATGTTGTGAGACTGACGAAAGAGATGTGAGAGACGAGGATTGTGATGTGTTTGCACATCAATAAGACAAATGTTATAGCATGCAAAGCATGACGTGATAATTTTTGTTTGGAGTTTTTGTTTTCTTTTATAAGAAAAGTATTTATTCTAAAGTTATTCCACTAGTCAAACCAAAATTTAGAGGTTTTGTTTTTTTGAGAAGAAAAGTATTTTTTTTCCTAAATTTTAGTGGTCCTTTTAAGCTTTGATTTTGTTATTATTAGTGCAAGAATTGATCGGTAGAGTAAAAAAAAAAAAGAAATATTAAGTGTTTGGGGCTTTCACAATATTTGTGCGTGTGTGTATTTTGCAATTTATCTTTTAAGTTTATAGTGTTTTGGGTTTTGACATTTGTTTTGATTCTTTTTATTGCGATTAATACTTTAAAGTTTCAATTTCCAGTTCAGAGACTTCTTTGGAGAGATCATTTATTCATCTCATGTTTGTTTTTTTTTGTTTTTTTTTTAATCAGCAGATTTTTCCGAACCTTTGGCCCTTAGGTTCGGCTTTTTTTTTGCACAGCTTCGGTGTGGGTTGAATGGTCAAGTGAAATCGAACCTAGGTCTCAAGACAGAGACATACCTAATCTGAAGTCATTGAGATACCACCACTTAGTTTATTCATTTCATGTGTTACTGGAGAAGGAAAATGTGTTGCCGAAAAAGGAAAATTGTCAAAGAAATTACTCCAGTTAGAATGGTGTCCCTTACTGAGTTTAATAGAAATGAATCTAAACTCCTGATGAACAATTTAAATATAGATGTACAATTTTTTTAAAAAAACTAATCTTAAATTAAAAGTTTAACAATAAATGAGAAAGAAAATATATTAAATATAGGTGGGAACCAAAACATATTATCTATATATATTAAAAGATGAACATTTGTGCTGACATGACAAGTCCACAACTTTTCTCAATATTTTATTTATTTAATTAATTCAGCTATTTTTTCTAAAGTTATTCCACTAGTCAAACACTCTAATTATTACTAATTTTCTTACTAGATTAGTCTATTATATATGCCAAACACAAACAACTACATCAATTTACATTTAATTACATTTACATCAGTTCACATTTAATTACAATACACTAAAACCAAAAACAAATTTTCATATACATAATAATTAAACTAATATATTGTTAAGTTTTCAACTATCTAAATTTAGGAATATATAAATATGTATAATAAAAACAAACATAATAATTTTTAATTTTCAAACTTATTGAAAATCCATATATTAAGAATTCATAGTATGAATCACATATATTCCCTCCGTATTTAAAAGATTGATTTTCTAGCTTTATTTTCTTATTTTTTAAAAATTGATTTTAAAAATTTTTTAATTTATTTTTATTAGCAAATTGTAAACTTCAAGAAATATTAATTGAGAATGTTTGAGTTATTTAATTTTTATTAGATAATATCATGGGAAAGTGTTTAAAGTAAAAAAATTAATATATTTATTACTAAATATTTATTATTTTTTTTAATCTCGGTGAAAACCTCAATAAATCATTCTTTCTAATACGGATATATATATATATATATATATATATATTCTACTATAAATAAATAAAATAAAAATTAAATAGCAATGAATTCGCTTGTGCATGGCACATGCTCTTTCCTACTTAACAAGAAATTTAACTTCTAAATAGAAGTGGAACCCAAATATATCAATGTGTAATCATAAAATAAAGGTTAAACAAAAAATGAAAATAAAATATATTAATGTACTTTAATATACTATCTTTGACCAATATATTGGTAAAGAGAAAACAAAAACTCAAGAAAATATTAAACCTTGATTTACTATATTTACAACAATATGACTGTATTCTTAGCATAATAATAAGTATGTGTTAGTAACACCATAAAATTTTCTCGTCAATAATTTTTTTTATTTTTATTTTAATTGTCATTGTCAAAAAAGTTGGGAGTAAATTCGAAAAAAAGGAGGAACTAGGAAATAATTATACGTTATGGGTTGGGGTAAATACCCAAATGTTCTTTAGTTTTATGAATCAATATAATTTTATTTTAAGAAAATACATTTCGACTAGTTTGGTTTTTAAAAAAAAAAATTATAATTTTACTTACTCAACCGGATTCGTTTATTATGCACCATCTGTTCCGCTACCGCCATTTGGATCTGGATCTTTAAACATCTCTATTAACTATGTTCCTGAGTCAATGGGACTTACCAATTGTATTGTTGCCTCTCTAATTTATCTATAAAAAATTGTATTATTGAGGGTTACTTGGAGAAGTACGTATTATTGACATTATTAAGGGTAAAACTTGTACTATCCAGGCTGGCCTTTGGAGAAGTACATGGACAGTAGAAGACAATATATCTTGTATAATATTGTTCTATTGTCATCTTTACTAATTCATTGGCTTCTTAACACACACAATTATTTCAATGGTACCATCTTCTATATTTAAGTTCCTAGAGAATCTATTGACTTAATTAATAGCTTACATTATTTGAAGATTATACATTTGGGATTTTAATGAAAAGACCTTGAAGTATCGGCCTATTTATTTTCAACCTCTCAACTAAATTAGTAATAAACAAAACCTTCAAATATCGACCGATCCATTGTGGAGCACAAAAAATCTCATCAAGTAAAGATCCAATAACCAAAAAAAAAAACTCTTAAAATAAATATCCACTAATTAAAAAAATTGCATTTTGATTTGTTAAAAATGACGTGTATATTTTTTTTAAACATAAAAGAGCGTGGATTTTGTTTTAAAAAATAACATCAGAAACGTGATGTAGTCGATTAAGATGTGTGTATAACTAAGATATTGCATTGTATGTTGAATAAAATGAAAAAAAAAAATGACAAAATTTTGTATAATTTTAGGAATGAAACATATCTGGTATAAAAGAGAAGCATGATGACGAATGACCGTTTATATTTTTAATATACATTACCGACTTTTAAAACTTTATGTAGTTTTTAAACAAGTACTGAATTGTTTTAATTTTAAAGAAAACACATGTCTCTTTTTTTAGCAAGCAACAACTTACGAGTTACAATATTGATTAAACAACATGTTTAGATAAAATTATCAATGAAATGATTTTAGAATTTTTTTTTTTTTTTGGCGTCAGTTAATTGAACCTATGTTTGACTTTTCTTTTCTTTATTTTTTGGTCAAAGCAAATCTATATTTGACATGTCCAGCAAATCTAACCACAAAGTAAGCTATTGATAACTATGATATACGATTTTTCATCAAGTTTTCAATATTTAACTTATGCAATCAAATCACTAATGAAGATATTACAAACTCACTCTCTTTATCTAACTCTCTTTTCATCTTTTTATTCATTCAAACTCAAAACATCAAAGTTTGACATTACTGCTTGAAAACTATCACGTCCAACAGCGAAATCAAGGAAAATACATACACATAGTTCACATTGCCCATCATTTAACGATGTTTTGTCGATCCATAGCATAGGAATTTTTCACACAAAGGCCATTAGATTATAGTCTACTGCAAGAACTCCCTTGGATCAGTGACATGACCGGTTAAAGCCGAGGCTGCAGCTGTGTAAGGAGATGCTAAGTAAATCTGCCCTTCTTTGTGTCCCATCCGACCTGGGAAGTTCCTGTTCGTTGTCGACACACATACCTGTAACACGATTTAGTGATTAGTTATTTTTGTAGTGATTTCGGTATTTACTCATTTTCAAGAATACGTAAAAGCACAAATAATTGAATAAGTAGGGTAAGAATCGGGTGCGTACTTGAGGTTCATTTAAACGAGCGTAGGTGTCTGCTGGGCCACCAAGGCAAGCACCACAGCTAGGACTGGTTGGTGTGTCGCATCCAGCTTCTTCAAATATCTGTGCACATGTCTTTCCACCTGATCCAGGCACCGGAAGAGCGTACACATCCATCCATACCTGATGAGATGACCAAATTTAATATTTGTATTCTGTGATAAAGTCAAGCAAAATCTTTTGAGATAATAACAATGACGAAATGTAGTGCTAACCTTCTGAGTAGCCGGGACAAGGAACGTTGGGACTTTTACCTTCCTTCCCTGCAAATACACAAGCAGATTTTCCATGAGACTTAACGGAAACCAAATCGAGGTGATAAAGAAGAGAAAAGAACTTAACTGACTCATGCAGATAAACAAAACACATAACTATGCTTGCCGTAGAAAACTATAACTAGCTGATTTAAGTATTTCAATCAAGTCTTTGCTTCAGATCAAAAACGATTGTAAGATTATAGGTTGTAGTTTCTTGCCCAAAATCGAGTAAAATGGTCTACTAAGACATAAAAAACCAAGTGGAACTTACTGCTGCGTGGAAAAGCTTAGCTGCAGCCATGAAATCTTCCGTCTTCCCACCAGTACAAGAACCGATGTATACTCTGTCAATTTTCACATCTTTGCAGTCTCTTGCTAGAGCCCGGTTGTCAGGAGAATGAGGCTGAAAAGAAAAATGACAATAACAAATAAATTCTAATATCCTGAAGTGCCAGAAATAATTCAATCTTTAAATTGGTAACTATAGTAAAACCTACCTTGGCAACCACAGGCTCCAGCTTTGACACGTCAAATCTATAATCTGCAACAAAGCTATGGTAGAATACAAGGAAAACGATTATTACAACATGGCAACCCCAACCAAACATTCCTTCCAACCTAAAGACTAAAAAGTTACTTAAAGAGAGAGACTACTCTATTAAGTTGCATTACTATATGAAGAGGAGGTTCAAAACATGTTGTGTTAAATATCCAGAGTACTGAGGTAATAATTCAAATTGAGATACCAGAAATCCATATTTACTCTGCCCACTGTTTATAAATTTTAGGGTGCCATGTGATTGTACCTTGCATTTCCATCACTGTATACTGGCTCAAAGGGTACAGATGTTCTATTCTGTAGAAGGTATAAGAAAAAGAGTGCACATAAGTCAACATATTTTTCATTGAGAAAACCAATGATTTACAAGAAAACAAGAGAGAATACATACCTCAACATAATTTAATGTCGTCGCATCAGGAGGGATGACACCATTCTTTCCCCCAGCTTCCACAACCATGTTGCACAATGTCATTCTTTCTTCCATCTAGCAGCAAAAACAGATTGAAGCAACAATTTATAAGTTAGTGAAAGTCATTATATCATATTTTTATTCCAATAGGAGAAGGGACTCATCATGTAGATAACGAAAATAATTTCTTACGCTCAGACTTTCAACAGTTGTACCACTGAACTCCATTGTCTTGTAAGTTGCACCAGCAACAGATATTTCACCAATGATCTACAAAGTTGGAAGCAAGTTCAAGATCTAGATGAAAGAACCAAAAGACAGAAAAAAGCTTTGAACTATCAATTTAAGATGGAAAATCACTTCACAGTAATATGCAATTTGGTGAAGACAAGAATTGAGAAAGTCAAAAGGTGCATATGTACTTCAGACTACTGTCAAAAGATTTCAAAAGCTGGAACAGAAAATAAATGCTGTAAGACATATCACACTCACTTGTAAAATCAGATCCTTTGCTTGCAAATAACTAGGCATTTCACCATCCAAGACAAACCTTATTGTTGGTGGAACCTGCGAAGTCAAGACATGAACTTCAGAAACTACAGTTAGGATATATAAATTGGACAGAGGAAAACTATTCTAACAGGCCTTTTTCAAGTTGAAACAGGCATCACTGATTTTCTTTTTACGCACTGAACAAAAATATAGCAAAGAGATTCAAAGGTATCAGCTATTATACAAACCTTAAGGAGGATTTTTCCAGTGCCTAACACAAAACCTGCATCAGTGTTTCCAATCCCTGTAGCAAATTGACCAAATGCTCCAGCAGTACAAGTGTGCGAGTCTGTTCCTAACAAAACCTATAATAAGAAAACATGTCAATTAGAACATAGCAAAACAAAGCCAAATAACATCCAGTGAAAGAGATTATTACCTCTCCTGGTCTGCAATGACCTTCTTGTGCAAGTGCAACATGACAAACACCTTTGTAGTCAGGATTAGCCTACAGATGACGTACTAAATTACATCCAAATGAAAGCAATATACGACAAATATAGTCACAGTTTCGTGACACCATGTAAAGTTCGAAACCAACATACCCGAAAATCTCCAAGGTCAGTGATATCATAGAAATACTTAATATTCTGTTCCCTGCAATGTTCCCGCATAATATCCACATTTCGGTTCGCACGCTTATCAGCTGTGAATATGTAATGATCTGGTATAACAACAATCTTCTCCGGATCCCAAACCTTCAACATATAAAGTAACAATCACACAATAAGTGAAGATCCAAAACTGAGCAAACATAACTACAAAAAATTCACACTAAGCTTCTAAACTGGCTGAAACAGATACAATAAATCAAGATTTTCAAAACCTATCAAATCCTAACTTTCCCCAAGTGTATAGTGTTCATCAACACATTCAACATATACCTTAGCCTTTTGACCAAACTCTCTCTGGAAAATACCAAAAGCACCAGGTCCACAAACATCATGAGTCATAAGAACATCAACGTTAACCCAAATGTTATCACCAGGAACCACTAGTGATTTCTCAGAAGCTCTAGCTAGAATCTTCTCCGTCATTGTCATCCCAGTTTTCACCTGAAAAAATTGAAAACAAAAAAAAAACACATAAGAAAATTCAAAACGAAAATCAAACGAGAGAAGAAAAAGAAGAAGAAGAAGCGCGAACCGATCCTGTAGTGCTTGGAGACCGATCCTTCTGAGGAGCCATAACGGATACGATCTTCCGAGAAATCGATTTCTTCTGACATCTATGAATCGAAATCTGTGACGATTTATTAAACGAAGAAATCCCCAAATCCTTCTGCGAAAATTCGAAAAGAGCTCAATGAAATTCGATGATTCAAGAGAGAAAATGTGAAATCGGAGAGAGAAATGGAACCTTGGAGGAGGATTTGCAGACGAAGGGAGAGGAAGAGATGACGGAGGAAGCCATGGTTATGGTTTCTTCTTCTTCTTCTGAGTGTGGGGGACGATGTTGTTTGTAAAGAGATTGAGGCGTATGTTAAACCTAAAGGTTATATAAATCCCTCTTTGGATAGTAGCAAGTGTGTATATTTTTAACTATTAACACAAACACTACGTTGACTGATTAAGATAGAGCATGAGAGAGTCTATAGGTTGGTGACAAATTTGTTTTTATTTTTCTATTCTATTTTTGGCCACAGGTTGATAATTTGTTATACTCGTGATAATACTTCATTTTTTCTACAAAAATGTCGCTTAAATTACATTTTTTTAAAATTTAATATAACCAGGATAATCAGACTAATCTCTAAGTACAGTATAATCACCGAATAGTCAATTTATCAGATTTTCTTATAGATTTAAAACATGATCTATTTCGACCAAACAAATGAGAACCGATTATTAATCTAAATATATCAGAGATATTGATCCCTTACCTAAACTTACAAAGCAATTAACATTGTTAAACCTCAGGTTAGTGATAAAACATTGGTAAAAATGATATATCTTACAGATTATTAAGACAGTATCTACCCAGTTTTATAAGTGTGTCATCACTTTTATTCTGTGTATATCGTTTTTATTTCTTTGTTTTTATTGCTATTTCTATACCAATAAGTCTAAACTATCGAGTGTTTCTTGGTTAAGTGGCTTTCATTAACAAAGAGGTCATGAGTTTGAGTTCATTTGGATGAGATAATTTATGCCTTAAATATGGTATTATCAACTGCTGGTCTTGGGCACCGAAAGAGACTATGGAGTATGATACAAAGAACTGAAACTCTTACAATTTATCAAAAAAAAAAAAAAATTCCAATACTATACAATTTGACTAGTTTGTTTCATGGGAGGTGGTATACTTCTTACTACTATCACAAAATATTTCTTTAATCAAAACCTTAAACTTAAACACACAAATCTAAGCTATACATACATGCATCAAAACAAAATCGGCATGTCTACTCATATATGACCTCTTGCTTCGAGTATGGTCCCATATAGTTGAAATTATACGAAGTTTTTTAAAAACTAATTAAGCAAAGATATCTTAGTAAACTAATCTCTTTTTTTTCTCTTATATAATTTTTTTAAAATTTCATTAAAAGAATATGTATTTAGTCAATTATATGAATATCTAATTTGCGATGTCAATCATAATTGATAAACAGTAAAAATCTCAAGTCTTTTACTGATCAGTGATCCCCCAAAAATTAAGTTTAGATTTAAGCCAAGAAACCTGGTGATCGTTATATATGTTGACAACGAACATTAATACATATATGAAGCTAATATGATTCAATTTGTTGGATATTGATAAGCTCGCTATTTTCAGGAAAACATCCGTGTGAGTCTATGTATGTACAATTTCCCACATATGACACTAATACAATTAGGCTTGGGCATTAAGGGTATCGGGTACGCTAATCACGGGTAGGGGTAGGGGTAGGGTAAGAGTAATAAGAATATCGAAAATTATTATCTGAAGTATACCCTTAAAGAAAAAGGATCAGGTAATGCGGGTATCGTGTAGGATAAGAATAATAAGGATAGTAAATTTTATCACTCAAACGGATATTTCGTATGACTAAAATACCTACCGAACATGTAATTTGGATAAAATAACCAAAAAGAATTATTGACCATTATCCATAATACAACTTTAACTATCAAGTCGTATTCTACATAAAAAAAATTGTTATCAAGTATACCAATCCAAAAACTAACTCTAATTTTCAATTCAAATATCTTTCAAAAAATATTTTTAATTAATAAGTCAATCCTACATATAAAATTTTCATCTATCCAAGTGATTTTGACTTTAAATGTTTGTGGAGGTGATAGAAAAATAAGTGAACAAAGCAAAATAGCATTTACATGCAAAACATCTAAAAATCTCAACTACCAAATGTATAACTTTATATAATCGTAAAAACGTAATTACTCTAATGGATAGTTTGGATACTCTAGGTAATATCCGATATATACTCTTACCCATAATAACAAATTTTTGTTATCCAAACGGATAATTTTGTTTATCTTTATCCGAAATATTTGGATAATTTAGGGTTGGGTAGGGTCGGATGACCCGACCCGAAGTGCCCATAGCTAAGTACAATTCATTTTGCTAAATTTTGATCCAAGCTTGTCCATGAAAACCATTGAATGTTTTAAAACATTACATACTATAGTTTTATTATATATGTAGGGTAGCGTTTGAACCCCAATTAAGTATACATATTTAGACTCAATTATATTTCCAAAGTGGTTCAACAGTCAGCTCTCAGCTTTAAGCTATCTAACAATTATACTACACTGCTTTAATTTATGTTGACATTTATTACATTAATGTAAAACTTATTTGCAATATGATGCACCAATGCACTAATTGAGAGAATAAAGTATAGGATTATAATGCATGGAGCCTTTTGTGATAATAATAATGTATATGATAAAAGAGGGTTGAGTTTCTAGGTTGGTGGAGACGTTCTTGTTTACCACGTGACAAATCTTCCTTATTCATAAATTAAAGCAGTGTAATTGTTAGACGTTCTTGTTTACCCTTATTTGTGTGGATTCCTTTTAAGTTCTTCCTATATTTTTTTTCCAAGGAATCTTTTTTTACGTCTCCATGGAATCTTTTTATTAATTGGTTAAGGTAATTTTATAAGTTTACAAACCCTTTCATTTCTTGATAACGTTCACACAAAAAACGTCACTAGTTTATCTAGTTTACTCTGAGATACTTTTGGACTATACGGTAGAAGTTTGTAACATGAATTTCGGAATGAAAAAATATTATTTGCAAACTTTGGAAAAATTATAAAAATTAAAAGAGTTTTCCTTCTGTTTGGACAACCAATTATGGAGTTAATTTCTAATTATTTAATGTTTGATTAGAAAAAAAAATATTTAGTAAAAGTATTTAATGTTATTAATAACCAATATTATCAGATATATGGGATAAATGGTAGGCCAATGTCCCACACAAGTTGCAAACATTCATTCTCTGAATCATTGATCATCAACCTCCAAACATTTACAAGAGTGTTTTCCATGTGTAGTCTTTTGCTACACATTGTAGCAACCAAGAGGAAGAAGAGTTTTTTTGTGTGTGTGTAGAGACACAAAGAGACGGCGGAAATATACAGATTCAAGTGTTGATTTTCATGTTTTACACATTGATTTGAATCTGGAGATGCTTCTCAAAGGCAATCTTGCAAGAATCTCTGTGAACATCGTTTCTGGAAGTGTGTTGTGTTGGTTGGTGTTTCCATTGGAGATTCATTTTCATCCATAGATTAGGGTCTCCGAGTTTTGGAGAAGTAAAGACATTATTAGTTGAGAAGAAATTTATTTGCGTATTATTGTTTAGACTGAATAAACTACTTGCATTTCTATATTTTTAAATTATTATTACATTTATCACAACAATCTAGTAGTATTTTTACAAAATATATATATTAAAATTTTAATGACCAAGAGGAATTTCACTAAATAGTCGTCATTATTAATATTATTGTTGAATCACCAAAAATGTTATTCAAAGTTTTACCAAAATAAATATCTGGTGACATTTTGCTCAAAACGTAGTTGTAATTAAGAACAACACAAGTATAAAGAACAAAGCTTCCTATTTCAGTAATCTCGGTGGTGACTTCATAAGAGGCACCTCATATCTTTCATATTTTTTAGTTACATTAATGAATTAGCAAACAATTACTATAAAAGTGCGATACACACATGTTTAGATTTTCTAATGGTTCCAATGAAATTCATTACAAAAAGTGGGGAGTTTTTTCAAAGTTTTTGTAATATCAGAGGTTTTTCTAAGAAAATAATTAAAAAAATTTTAAAAAATTGAGTAGGAAAAGAGGGCCACCGAAGAAGAAACAATAATAAGGAGGGACTAACATTCATTTCACCAAATGACAAAACAAGAATGTGGTCCAATAAATTGATTTACCGACATTGTTCTTCTTTGGCGGCATGACTAACAACGAAGTTAATCACAATTAAAAATGGAGAAAAAGTACTCAATCTCAAACTGACGAAGTGGAAATAATGATATGACAAGTGTGAACTACGAAACTAATTTATTGTAGTTCAATCATCCCCGATAACGAATAATTTATTGATTAATCCTTATTAGCCAAACTTCAGTAGTGTTGAGTTCTCAAAAATGCACGGAGTTACTGAAACTAACTCCTTAGCCAAGGTTTCCTTTTTACCCTTTTTTTCGATTGCTTATCAAATAATTAAAACAGGCTTTAGATCATTACCAATGGTATTCTCTCACTTGGGTATTTCAAAATTTTAAAATTAATATTTAAAATAAAATAAAAAGACTGATCAATATAAAAATGACACAATAGTAAAACAAAAACTATGCCAAATAAAATTAGAACACAAAAAATAAATCTTAATAAAAAAAACATGTAAACAATACTCATTTTATTTATAAATAAGTGTTGTTTTATGACTGATTTTTGTTTTTGTTTTAAGTGTGGTTTTAGAATTTTAATGCAAATGTTTGATAAAATTTTCAATTTTTTTTAATCTCTACTGCATGTTTTAATATTAAAGGTAAAATAGAAACTTTAATTATTTTCTTGATATGGCGAAAAAACCTAAAAACATACTTATTTATAAACAGAGGAAATACTAAACATCCAAAAACATGTATTCCACTATAGAGACAAGGATCGATGCGTTACATATATTATATTTTATTTTTTCTTTGGGTTTTCAATTCACAAGCTGTTATTGTATATCACATGGCAACTAGACATAGACATTAAATATCAAAAAGAAAAAAAACAACTAAACATTGACATTTGAAATTAAAACCAAAGTCTCCTCTCCAGAATATGAGCACACATATGTATATGTATATGTATATTACGAACCAGAAAATCCCTTTTGTCTTATCTTTCTCAAATATAATTTTCATCAATAATGGATGAGCTCCACGAAGCCGCCCAAGCTTATTACAACAATTGTACCCCGGAACAACAAAGGTTGGCATGGGAATTTTTCCGGGCAATGGACGTTGATAGAGACGGCCGTGTAAGCCTTCAAGAATATAGCCACTTCTTGTGTCAAACCTCCGGTTTAGCTTGGGTCCATCCCGAGATGTTCCGAGAGCTTGACCGTGATAGAGATGGCCAGCTTGACTTCTGGGAGGTCTTGACGCTTTACTACGTGGCTCGGACACGGACCATAAGCTGCCGTCATTGTCGCCGGTCTCTCAACGGTCTATACTTCACGTGTGTCACGTGCTTTGATACACCATGTAGCGACACGTTTGATCTATGCCTCAATTGTTATAGGCATCGGTGGTATAATCATCCGCATTGTCTCTTCTTGGATAGTTATGTGTTATTACGATCTAGGCGTAGCCAGGATTCTCAGGTACGTTACTTGTCTTTTGTATTTGGCAATTTCTTTCTGTTTAGGTATTTGCAATAGCGGATGATTATAACACCGCTGCCTATAACAATTTAATCTATGGTAACAAATAATCTGACAATTAGATTGAAGTTTCCTGAATATAACAAATATTTTAATTAGTTTTTTTTCTTTCTCATTCACATTTAAATCTGGACAAAAATGTGCATATTGTGATTTTAACGGGATAAGTTTTTTGTTAACGAGTAAAAATATTTGGGAGAAATGAAGTCCAATTTTAACGAGTTATTATTTGGTCTACACGATTAAAAAGTAATATATGGATTCACATGGTATAAAATTGGTTGTCAACATATTAATGTATTTATTGTACGGCTGATTGATAAAGTTTCTAGCGATAATATATTTGTTAATATTGTAACTATGTTTATTAGTGTATCACAATATATATCATATTAATAATAAATAAATTATCGTTAAAAACTTTATGCATCAACCGTCGGATAAATATACATTATATGTTGACAACATATTTTATACCATTATAATAATAACTTAGATGTAAATCTATATATGTAACATGATATAATGCTTTTATCTTGTTTATAAAATAATTATCCGTTAAAATTGGTCCTCATTTGTTCTAAATAGTTTATTCGTCAACAGAAAACTTACCCTAATAAAATTGTGATATGGATATTTTTTTGTCCGAATTCGGATGTGAAAAAGCTATAATAGTGAAAAAGAGAAAATATGAGAATTTAGGCCTAAAAGATGGTAACTAATTACCCTTGAGAGTTAAAGGCCTAAATTGATTAGAGTGGACGTGACTCTACGAACAAGGCCGAGTTGCCTAATTGGTTCCTGATTGATTCTTTTTGTTTTTTGTTTGTTTTTGTTTTGTTCAAGATGTCTAATCGAAAAGTGATTAAAATGTTGATAGATTTATGCATTAGTTTGATAGGAAATCTAACTCTTTGAGCTATAATCTTTTTTGGTGTCTGGAGTTAGCGATTAATAATACCATGTTTAAAGTTTATATTCACCCTCAATAGTCAATACCACTAGACCATCATCCAATGGAAAAAACCAGATATTGTTTTTACATCAATCGCTTAGATACATAGAGTCTAAAACTCTTTCAACCGAGTCAACGTCAACTCGCTGAGTAAATTAAACAACACCTTGATCATTAATTAATCATATAGATCAGAGATCTGTTTATTTTTCAATATTTTTTTAAAAGAGAGTATAAATTGGTCACACAAATAATACAAAGATTCATGGAAACAAACAAGTAATGATATGGTTCAATTCTAAATGGTATAGCTGCAGCCTCTTGGCGATCAGAACCTAGCCGGAGAAGAACCTTCGACGGTATGCCTGGCCCTAGCTGTAATTGAATAACGACTCCTAAATTGTTTATGACTCCTAGAATATTAGGAATGACACTAATTAACTGTGGTTGCAGGTGGGAATAGGATGGTGGTCTGCTTACAGAGCAATGGAAATGGCACTTTTTGTCGGAAGTCTCGGTACCTTTTGCACCATTATGTGAAAGCTCACATAAATAATTATGGGGTGTATTAGCCTGAATATTTGAAGAGATTTGGGTTTTAATGAGTTTTAAGATGATTTGGTGAAATTTTGGTGAATTGAGCATTTTGTTATTAAATATTCTGAAATCTCACAAAAAATCATGAGATTTCGGTTTTTGTATTTTTAACTAAAAAATTCCCTCAAACCTCACATGAAACTTTTAAATCAAATTCTAATAATGTTTTAAATAACAGTGGATTTGAGTGTACTATTTAAAATCATTGATCCAATAACACTGGATTTTAAAAGATATTTTAAAATTTATGTTTCAATAACACATAATTTGTCATTTAAAATCAAATATTTCCAAATACTCATTCCAATACAGTCCCTAAGATTAGTATATCCTAGGCAAATGATCATTATCTAGACTAATCCACATCTATGGTATTAGTCTCTACACTAATCAATGAATCATCAACAACTTTTGTTCGCAATTCAAATGATTAATGAACATTCATATATAACAAGTTCTAATCCAACCACTAATCACTCTAATAAACTACTTCCATAGGTTAGACATGAAAAACACATTTAAGTTATCTTAAGCATTTAATCGAACACCTTCCGGACATGAAATGCTAATCATCTAGATTTCGTAACTATAAGCTTAATTTAGCATTACTAACAACTTAAATGAAGGATTAATTAAGGTCTAGACCTAAACATTATCATCAACTCATGAAATCATCACAATCACCAAACCCTAAACTCATCAAAAAGACTACTCACAATCTACCATGATAACACAAAACAATGAGTTTAATCTTTGCATTATCATGATATAAAGACAAGTAGATGAAAAATTTAAGAAGAAAGAAAGATTTGATAACTTAAATCAAAGAGATTCATACAAAGATCCAAAAGAGGCTAACCAAAAATCTCTCTAAAACAAAAGCATCAAGTTTCTAATTAGGTTTTTAGTATTTATAGGAAATCATAAAAGGAAGCTAAGCAAACCAACATTGAACTAGACAACTCATGATAAATCAGATTCAAGCCGGTTTAGGGACAAAATTTAGGGATTGAGGCTGGTTTAAACGGAAAACCAAAAAGACTCAGAGGTGCGGCCGGGGTGATGTGTAACCGCTGGAATTCCACGGCGTGATGATACCGCTGCAGCTCTTTGGTGTTGGCTTCCCGCGGTGGTTCCTAGACCAAATCGCCTGGATAAGTTCTTCCAATCCTTCATCGGGGTCACCAAGCCGTGGCACAAGACCGCTGTGGCTCCACGACGTGGTCATCCAGGTGGAGTTGCCCGCTGAGCTTCTATGACGTCATCTGACAGCTGGGGCATGCCGTTAGGCTCCATGATCCTCTCCAAATACTCATCTTTTGATCCTTTATCGCACCATAAGCTTTCTTTGATGCACTCTTCAATCCCAAGATCTATGGTAACATAAAACACATGCAAACATGCATCTAGACTCTATATATGGAGTGAAAATGCAAGAAACTAACACTAAAATGAACTCTAAAAACTCTAAAAAGTCAATGTATCAATAGAGGCAAAACTCGAACCCAAAGATGGAAAGAAGATAATGCCCATTGTTGTACCTCTGTGACACTTTTAGCAAACTCATAGAGAGCCTAAAACAATATGCAAGTCGAACATAACCAATAACGACAAGCGAATCCTCCTTAGTGAATGAAAACTACCTCACAATCCTCCTTAGGCTTCCAATCCGGCAAGATGGATCCAAGAAAAACATATCTAAATCCTTACACTTCTCCTGGAAATGGCGATATAAAAAAACCTTGACTTTTAAATCCTTCGAAATAAACCTTTTAACTGAACATAGTATGAAAGAAACCTTTGAAGTTGCAATAATATTTATGCTTTACATTCGGGACAAAATGCAAAAAAAAAAAGCCCCCAGCTAATTCCAGTTTCACTTTAAAAACTAACTAAAACTGAGGTATAAATTAAAACCTGAGGTATAAATAAAAAACTAACTAAAACTAACTAAAACTGAGGTATAAATAAAAAAAAAGCCCCCAGCTAATTCCAGTTTCACTTTAATCAACAATGACATATTTTAATGAAGCAAATAAAACCCCAACCTATTTCAACGAAAGCAAATTAAACCCTAATTTATTTTCTGCAGCAAATAAAAACTCAAATGATTTCTTACAACTAAATAAAAACCCTTAGAATATATTGACATTAATTAAAAAAAAAAACTAATTTATCGCTTAGTCTAAACATTTTTTTTTTCATTGAAAGTTTAAGAAATCTTAAAATTAAACAATATCACAGAACAATATCACAAAACATAGGTCATTGTTGTTCAGGACCTGGATTCTACTTTCAACAATGCATTGTCAAGATGTAGTAACTGACTGTTATTTTGAAAGAGTGGATTCTGTATGATTAGTTGATTACTATGACCTGAATGTGAATGTTATAACTCAAAAGTCTGTTTTTTTGAACTATCAAGAAGTTAATTCTCATTGTTGGGGTTTGTACTCTTCTCTGGTTCTCTTCCTTTTGATGTCTTGAAGGGTCTAGGAATCCTGTAATTACAAAAGATTGCTACGGTTGCCATGAATGGCTGGAAAAAAGCAAGCACCACGGAAATGCGAAACAACTCCATGGAAATATAGTTCCAACATTTAATATTGCCACTACAATGGTGAATGCTCGACGAACTATAAAGCGGCATGTTCCTTTTTCTTGTGTACATTACATAACCTAAGGTTCGTTTTACTACTGGCTGAGACTAATTAAAATCTCCCATACATTGCTCTTTACAACAATGATGAATGTATCCTTCTCCATCATTTTAGAATTTAAGGTATCTCTCTAGATTCGTATACATCCGTTTTTTCTCATTGGTCTCAGCTGATCTCATGTGTTAGATATTTACAGCTTTTACCCACATTTTTCTGTGGCGGAAGGAAAAAAACATATAAAAGAATACTTCATTGCCAGAATTTAGAGATGAGGAAAAGAAACAAGTGAGAAGATCGATGAGTTGGTAACCTTTATTTGTTTTCTTGTGACTTTATTTGTCACATCATTCTCTTTTTAGCTACCTGAAAGCATTTTAAAACTGACTAGGAGCAATTGTATATATATGATCATGCCAACAGCCAGAAGTTCTTATGTGTCTTGGTGTTTAGAACATATCCTCCATTTTGTCCTTTCTTCGTAACGCCAACACAAGTGCATTTGCTGTTTTCGATTAGATATTCCGCTGTGTCTACTCCTTTTGAACCTCTTAGAGACCCTCCAGGCCGCCTAGTTCTGTCAAAATCCAAACAATCCTCATCGTGAGAATCCCATATCAAAAATGTAAAAGGACCAATAGTATAAAAAAGTTATGGACAATTCTACTACTGATCATTGCCCGATTATAGTTTTACGATCTACACCATTCTTATTGTTAGGATCTCATATCGAAATTGCAAAAAGACCAACACTAGTATATAAAGATTAAAGTGTATGTATCATTCTACTTATTGTCGTATTATAGTTTTACGATTCATACCATCCTCATTGTTAGATATCATATCAAAATTGTAAAGAGACTGACACTAATATATAAAAGATATAAACAACTCTAATCATTGTCCTATTATAGTTTTAAGATCCATACCGTCCTCATTGTTAGAATCCCATATCCAAAGTGTAAAAAGACCAACATTAGTATATAAAGGATATATACCATTCTACTTATAGTTTTACTATCCAAATCATCCTCATATCAAAAATATAAATGGACCAACACTAGTATATAAAAAACATATATAGGTCGTTCCATTAGTTGCCAATTTGTTTTACCATATTTGTTTTTTAAAACTATCTACGGGGAGAGAGAACATACCCTAGAAGGGAGGATGAGATTGTCCGACGTTGGCCTATAATGATAACATCAACGCCAAGCTTGTCACCATGAAGAAGAATAGCTGAAGCTTTGACACCTTCCATACCTATACACTCAGTATGCACACGTACCTTTGGCTGAGCGATTTCACATATCCTCTTCATTTGCTCCAAGAAATTACTTTCTCCTTGACTAATCTCAGAGGCCAAAGCGGCAACAGCGGTTGCATTAGTGTTAGAAGATTCGGGAGAGGAACCGCTGCCGCTAGAGGAAGAGGAGATTGAGCTTGGTAATCTCAAAAAACTTGAGAAAGCGTTTTTCCAAGAACCACCGTTGTTTTCAACATGGACAAGAATGAGCTCATCTTGCTCAAGTACAGTGTGTGAAAGAGCGTATTGAAGAGCGGCTGCTGATTCACGGGTCGGATCAGCGATCACCATGATCTTACGTGATTGTGGTGTTGAAGATGATCCTCTACGACCCTCTTCCATTCCCTTGCCTTCTTCTTCTTTCTTCTTCTTTCTTCTTACCTTTTCCTATAATATTATCACCATTTTTGATGTCATTGTTCGGCTTTGTTTTCTTTTTCAAATGGGATTTGTTTTCTTTTGATCAGAGAAATTAAGGTATCAAAAACTTACGATTTGTTGTTACGGTTTGTGTTCATGTTTATCTCTCAAAAGTAGTTAGGAAAAAGTAAAGACACTTAACCGTATTTTGTGTGTGTGTTCTACGTTTAGAAAAAAAGATAATTGTGGTGGTGATGGTTAGTGTTGCTATTTTTGAGGAATACGTCACTTTTGTTTTGGTTAAATTTAGGCGTTACCAAACTTCCAACACAATAAATACATCTTTTTATGGGTTGTTTGTTTCAATTAGAAAGTCTCATGACTTAGTATAAAATTTGATATTTTGAAAGAGGATCAAGAAATATTCGACAACATATTTCTTATCTAATATATGAAATTTGATGATACAAAAGGAAACTACAATTGCTGAATCGTTGAGTTAATGATTAGATTGTGAATCTTTAGAGTGGAACTTGAACACATGGTGAAACTGTTTTGTTTTAAATTTTACAACTAATTAGCATCGAGTATTAAAAATGTATATTTCAATTTGAATAAATTTAACATTCAATTAAAAAAATGTTAGAGAAATATAATTGATCTGACCTTGCAGAAAATGGCAGCTATGACTGCAAACCTAAGCCATTGTTCGAGACACACTTCTATCAAACCTTGTAATGAGTCTGTTCGGCTGAGATCTCATGACTCTCGATTCCTATTTTTGGAGGTGGAGGGTTGAATTAGCAAGATAGGACAACAAAACTGGTTATATATTCTCTATGTGAACATCCGTTGGGTTATTGGATGTGGAAAAAGCTCTTTAAATATAGATCGCATGCAAAGGCTTTCCACTTTATGGAGGTTGGAAGTGGAATTCAAACTTCTTTTTGGTATGATAATTGGAGTTCGCTTGGGCCAATATATGATATTGTAGGAGATAGAGGATACATCACTCTGTGAATAAGCTTGGAGGCAACAGTGGCGGATGTGATCCATATACACCAACGAAGACGCCATAGGTTGGAGATTTTGAACAGTATTGAGAATGAATTAGACAAAGTGAGAGACTGTAGCTTCACAGCTAATGACATAGCAAAGTGGTGCAGATCAGATGGCACATTTAAACCTGTTTTCTTCAGCTCCGAAACATGGCAACAAGTTCACAGTCTGGGGCAAATTAATGATTGGTATAAAGGAGTTTGGTTCTCTGGCGCTACTCCAAAGTATGCATTCATGCTGTGACTGGCTAAGCATAACAGATTATCTATGGGAGATTGAATGGTTGCTTGGTCTGGAGGGGTGGTATCATCTTGTGTTCGTTGCCAATGGACGGAGTCTTGGGATCACTTGTTTTTTGATTGTGTGTACTCTGCTCGGATCTGGTAGGTGTTGACGCAAAACCTGTTCTGCCAGTGCTATACTACTTATTTTAGTGAGATCATCTCGCTCGTATCAGACTCAACGTTCTAATCTACGACATGCTTTATCTTGAGGTATGTATTTCAAGCAATGATTTACATTATTTGGCATGAAAGAAATAGACGAAGACATGGTGAAATTCTGCAATCTTCGGATCAACTTGTCATCTTTATTGATCGGCTGGTCCAGAACAAGATATCTTTCATCAAAATGCTTGACACGTCAAAGTTAGAAGATGGTCTTCGTGTGTGGTTTAGTTCACGCATGTAGACCTCAAAGCTGCCACCTCAATCTCTATTTTAAGCCTCATCTTTGTAATTAATTTCTCATCTAAAACATTCAAATTAAGGATGCATATAATGTAACTCTGGGTTTTGTTTGAATAAATTTTACATTCATACCAACAAAAAGAAAGAAGATAAACCAAGAACAGGTTCTGCAACCTTTCCTGCAGCCCAAAACTGTAGCGCAACAACACACTACAAATAATATATGATTAATTGTCTCACCACAAGCTTCATACAACTGACACAAAGGATGTACATGCATCCCTCTAGTAGCTAGACACTCAGCAACAGCAAGAGCCCTCGATAAAACTCGCCACAGAAAATGTTTAATCTTAGGCAATGTTTGGATCTTCCATACTCGGCTTTTGTAATAACCATGTCCCAGACTTAACCGTATACTCTCCATTATCATTGTAGGCCCAAAACCAATAATATTTACTACTGCAGATTGGTGGCAAAGATCTCATCTTAATAATGTCATCGGGATTAAAAAGTGTGATCAGCTTTTGAGTAACCCATGAACCATCTTCAGAGATCAAAGAGTCAACATTCAGATTAAGATCAACTTGTCGTTGAATGTTCATTGGTAGTCGTGGAACCTCATCAAAGACCCACTTCTTACACCAAACTTAAGTGTTCTTACCATCACCAATGGATTTCATCAAACCTTGTTCCAACAATTCACGACCAAAGAGAATGCTCCTCCAAGCATAAGAAGGTCGGTTTCCAACACAAGTGTAACGCCCGTGTTCTGAAAATTAATTAATTTAATTAATTTAGAAGTTCTTTCGAGTTTATGAACCTTAGACAAATCTCGAGAAATTGATTATGGGATGAAATAATCAATTTAGATTTGTTCTGGTGGTTTCATAAATCGTTTCGAAAGTTGTGGGGTTTTTCTCAATAACAAGTCAAAAACAATTTTGCTTCTTCTCCTTCTCTTTCTTCTCCTTGTGTCGCCATTTGTAGTGAAAGGGAGAGAGATTTTTTAAGCTTAAGAGCTTGAGAGAAAACAAAAGAGAAGGAGAAGAGAAAAGCTTGGAAAGATTGGTGAAGCTAGGATCTTGAGAGATCAAAGTGTGAGAAGCTTGTGAAGCTTGGAAAAGAGAGTGGTTGGAGTGAGGGTTTGTGACATGAGCTTTGGAGGAAGAGGAGAGGTCTTTCTTGAGCTTGGAGAGTCCATCTAAGGTTAGATCCTTCCATTTCTATGGTGAGTTGTGACCAAAGGTTATCATTAAGCCATGTGTGGGGGCTTCTAGGCTTTAGGGTGTTCCTAAGTTGCTTAGAAACCTTGTGGTCATTTGTGGAGCTTTAACTAGAGTTTGCTAAGCTTGTGGTGGTTAGAGAACCATGGATTTGTGCGTGATGTACCTTGTTAAGCTTATCGATTAGGTGTGGTCGTGGTCGATAGAGCGAGGTCAATAAGGGGTATCAACTAGGGCAGGACGATAGGTTGGTTGATAGATCCTGCTGGGTGTTTTTCCTAGTGATTATTGACCAGGTGTGGTCGATAGAGCGTGGTCGATAGGGTGTATCGACTAGGTGTGATCGATAGGTAAGTCGATGAGGTTCTTCGGATGGTTTTTAGGTTGGTTATCCATTAGGTTGTGGTCGATAGGTCGAAGTCGATAGTGGCTATCGACCAGGTGTGGTCAATAGGGTGTGGTCGATAGGGTGTGGTCGATAGGGGGTATCGATGGTGTTGGTCGATAAGTTGTAGTCGATTGACCATGTTGTTCTGTGACTTGTAATTTTAGCATTTCTTGATGTTGTGAATTGCTAGGTGGTTAGTCATGGATGTGTTTGATTAGCTTTGCATGAGGTTGCATGTTTAGTTGATTGTTTGAAGTAATACATGGTGTTATTGTTTTGTGTTGGTGTGGTTATTTGAATTGCGTGGGCTTTCATATAACTTGTTGTTGAGAGGATCAATCTCACTCAGCGTTTGGTTTACCAAATGTTGATGCATCACTTTTGTCGATGCAGGTAAAGATAAGGCGTGATTGTGGAATCGAGGCGAGGAGGGGGAAGATGATTAGGACCGGTAGTTTTAGGTTTTGTAGCTTTCGTAGGATTGTTAGAACCGGTAGAATTGTTGACCATGCGTGGTCGTTGTTGTTTATTGAATGTTAATTAATTGGTAGAATATAATTTGTATTGGCACTTAATATTTGTTAATTGCATATTTAACAAAAAAAAAAAAGTGCGGTCATCACATTTTTGGTATCATAGCTGATACGGTTCTAGGATAGATTGTGTGGTAGTTGGGTGTTGTATGGGGTCTTAGAATCATCCTCTTCGAGCCTTGTGGGATTCCACAGTGAGTTATCTTTATTATGATTATTGTATTTTAGCATTTCTTAGTCCCTGTTCTTGCGAGTGCAGATGGCTAGAGGGCATGGTGGAGACCGTGGCCGGGGTAGAGGTCAAGATTGTGTGGTGGAGGAACGGGTCGATGAGTCGCATGCGAGTCAGGTTGTGTCTGAGGGTATGGCCGGTGTGAGTACCGGTGTGGCTGGTGTTCCAGCGGGTGCTGCAGGTTTAGCAGCAGGTGATGCTCAGGCCCGAGATAATCATCTTGCTAAGCTTTTGACAATGTTGTTGGAGAGGTTATAAGAGAGGGTACTAGCTCAGGCTCCTGTGGTACCACCAGTGGTTGTCGAGGTTCAGCCTCAGGTTGCAGTTGCAGTTGCAGTTGCTGAGGAGCTCCCATCATAGCTTAGGAAGATGGAGCATATGCAGAGGATAGGCCCGGGGTTTTTCCCTGGAGGTGCTAATCCTGAGGATGCTGATGCGTGGTTGAGGAGGGTAGAGAGAAATTTCCTCTCGAGTAGGTGTCCCATGGGATACCAAGTGGACATTGCAGTCCATTATCTGGAGGGTGATGAGCATCTCTGGTGGAGGGGTGTGGCAGTCCGGAGAGTTCAGGCCGAGATGGCTTGGGTGGATTTTGTGGAGGAGTTTAACTCTAAGTACTTCCCTCAGGAGGCGTTTAACCGGTTAGAGTCAAGGCTTACGAGATTGACTCAGGGAGATCGGTCGGTATGCGAGTATGAGGTGGAGTTTAATCAGCTCGGGTCTTATGTTAGATGGGCGGTTGAGAGTGAGTCGGCTCATGTGCATAGATTACTGATGGGTCTTAGGGTTGATTACGGAACCATTGCATGGTAAGGGCTTTTTGCATGGTTGATGAGTTAGTTGAGACTTCGGCATTGCTTGAGGAGGGTCTGAAGGACGAGGTGGTAACGGTTACACCGAGTTTTCAGACGAGATCAGTGCAGCAGCAGTCCGGTCCGAGCAGAGGCGGTAAACCGATGCAAGGACTGAAGCGGAAGTGGGATGACGCTTCGAGAGGCAGTCAGGGTGGTCAGGGTTGCATCGGGTGTGGGAGCATAGATCACCGAGTAACGAGCTATCCTAAGAAGGGTAGGGTACGAGTGGATTCTCGGGTGTGCTTTCAGTGCAAGGAGGAAGGGCATATTAGACCTCAATGTCCCAAGCTGCAGCATAGTGAGGCCATAGTGGTGTAGCCCGCTAGGTGATCATATGATCATGGAGAACAATCAAATGCAGCTTGAACCTAAGGAGAGCATACATGGAGTTGAGGATTTATTGGTTCTACCAAGTGGACCTTTGACAAGAGCAAGAGCTAAGGCATTCTAGAATTCAATCAATGGACTACTCACTCAAGTGCAAGGTCATCAAGCATCTAAGGATCAAACGAAGTACATTGGATATCATAATATGCTGATGGCAACACCTTCTCAAGTGGACTAACAAAGAGGGTGATCAATTTGTACTCTTTATCCTAACCTTTGGTTTTGTCCCAATGGGTTTTTTAAAGGAAGGTTTTAATGAGGCAAATTGGGTCACTTATTCATCTAAAGTCCACAAGAGATTTTTCAAAGCCTTAAGAAGATTTCTTGGCCCAAATAAGGAGTCCATCTCGTGGAGCTGAAGTGCAAGAAGCTCAAGAGATATTTTTCTATTTGGTTTTAAGACTTTTTAGTTTATTTTAGCAATTAATATTGCTTAGATATTTTCTACTCTTTCTTTTGTTATTTAAAGATGTTGAGATCATCAAACAAAGGCAATGAACTTTTTTTTTAATCATTTTGAGAGTGAATCTCATCAGTTCTTTGAGAACTTTCGATTGCTTGGTGTGTAATATCCAACAATCAACTCGGTTCTGTTTCGGTGTGTCATATCCGAAAGAATCAAACCTTATCTTGTCTAGGTGTGTCATATACTAGGAGACATTAAGGTATATCAGGAGCTATTCCGCATCTCCTGTGAGACCATTTGATCTATCATCTATCCATCTATCCATTTTATTTTTGTTTTATCCCTCGAAAGTGTCGATTCCTTGGGAGGATCGTCTCATGTGGTATCAGAGCACATTTTCAAGTTGGTAGTTTGTGTCTTTCATCTTCTCACCTTTCTGCCATCTTTTATCTTTTCTTCTTTTCTTTTCTTCCTTTCCAAAGATCTAGTACGATCTTCAGTTAAAAAAAAAAAAAAAAAACTAAACACTCAAAATGGACTAATCACCTCCTATCCGATCAGCTTCCAGTCTGTTACGTTTTCAGTTTAAAAAAAAAATTCCTTTGGGTGATCGAGTCCATCATCATCTTTGTTCCTTAGATTCTGTTCTCTCATATGTTTTAGTTTGCCGAAAATCTTGTCTTTCTATCTTAAATCATTCACATTGTTTGGTTGATTGGATTTCTATTGAGTTTGATAAGAACCAATTGAGATTTCAATATTGGGAGATCATTGATGAGAGCTGAGTGAAACACTTGAGAGAAAAATATTTTGTGAGTTTTTATTACTAACCATTTTGCTTTGCAGGGAAAAAATACAAGATATAAAATGAAGGAGATAAGTCTGATAATTCCAATAGTGCGGGTGCTTCTAGACGCCCTAATCTGGAGCTACAAGCTATCATGGGAGAAATAAGGCGCATGCTGAGGACAGAGTTAGGTGCAGTTCATGAGAGGATCAATAAGTTACAAGAATCTGTCCAAGGATAAACTGAAGCACCACCAACACTGATAACTCGGGAAAATGTTGTTAGGGGAAGAAGAGAGCAACATAGACAAGAAAGAGATGAGGAGGAAGACGATTACTACAGTGGAGGTAGCAGAATCTCCAATAGAACTCATCAGAGACCTAGACGTGATCGAGAAGCAAGAGACCGCAATGACGACAATATCAATGGTCTGAAACTGAAAATACCACAATTCCATGAGAAGAGTGATCCAGATGCTTATCTAGAGTTGGAGAAAAAGATAGAGCTTGTGTTTGATTGTCAAACATATTTGGAACACAAAAAGGTACAACTTGCTGCAACCGAGTTCTATGATTATGCCATCAACTGGTGGGATCCAATTATGACAAGTAGGAAACTCAACCGTGAGCCGCGTGTGGAGATTTGGGAAGAGATGAAGAATCTGATGAGAAAGAGATTTGTTTCGAGCCATTACCACTGGGAGTTGCATCAAAAGCTTAGGAGATTAAGCCAAGGTAGTAAAAGTGTGGATGAGTATTTTCAAGAAATGGAGTCTCTTATGATCAAAGCTGACATAGAAGAAGATTCTGAGGCAACAATGGCAAGATTTCTTAGTGGTTTGTCCCGTGACATTCAAGACAGAATGGAGCTACAAACATATGAAGATTTGGAGGAAATGCTTTATAAGGCTATTCTAGTAGAACAACAAATCAAGAGGAGGGGTAGCTCTAAAACATCTTATAGGGCTGGAGCATCTCATGTTAGGAACAGTTACCAAAGAGAGGACAAGACCATTGTCAAACCAAAGACAGAGTCCAAACCATACACCACCAATCCGAATACCAAAGGCAAAGCCAAGGCAGTCACTTCTAGAACTCGAGAAGTTAGATGTTTTAAGTGTCAAGGCCAAGGGCACTACGCCAATCAGTATACCAACAAGAAGATTATGATCCTTCTGGAAAATGGAGAGATTGAAACAGAGGAAGAAGAGGTTGAAAGTGATTCTGTTTCGGAAGAAGAAGAAGAAGAAGGATGTATAGAGCTACCAGTCAAAGGAAAATTTTTGGTGGCTAGAAGATCATTGAGTGTTCAAGCTAAGGCTAATGAACAGGAACAGAGGGAAAACTTGTTTCACACGAGGTGCTTAGTGCAAGGAAATGTCTGCAGCCTTATCATTGATGGGGGCAGTTACACCAATGTTGCTAGTGAAACTATGGTAACTAAGTTGGGGTTGAAAGTGGAGAAGCATCCGAAACCTTATAGTCTTCAGTGATTAAATGATGCTGGAGAAATGGTGGTGAATAGCCAAGTATTAGTTCCCATAACCATAGGCAAATACGAGGATGAGATTTTGTGTGACATCTTACCTATGGAGGCCGGACACATCTTGCTGGGTAGACCATGGCAGTTTGACAGAAGGGTTATGCATGATGGTTACACCAATAGGTATTCTTTTGAGTACAACGGCCGAAAGACAGTTTTTGCTCCATTGGCACCACATGAAGTTTATCAAGATTAAATCCAGATTAAACAGCAAGGAAAAACCACTGTGAGTGATCCCCTAAACACTTCACCACAAAAAGAAAAAGAGAGTTTGAGGAAAGCCAAGAAAAAGGCCTGTGAGAGTAAACCCGTGAGGCAATCAAACTTCTTTGTGAGATCTAATGTGGTTAAGAGAGCTCTTTTCTCTAAACAACTCATTCTTCTGTTTGTTTACAAAGAAGCTCTTATGAATCTTACTAACCTCATACCGGATTTTCCGAGTATAATTACTTATCTTTTACAGGATTTTGGAGATATCTTTCCAGAGGAGAATCCCGAGGGATTACCACCTATTCGTGGGATTGAGCACCAGATAGATTTTGTACCAGGAGCTTCACTTCCCAACAGACCAGCTTATAGAACCATTCCGGTTGAGACCAAGGAGTTGCAGAAACAAGTGAGCGAGCTTATGAACAAAGGTTACATCCGAGAGAGCATGAGCCCTTGTGTTGTGCCAGTTCTACTGGTACCAAAGAAGGACAGAACATGGAGAATATGCGTAGACTGTCGAGCCATCAACAACATAACAGTTAAGTATCACCATCCTATTCCTCGTTTAAATGATATGCTAGATGAACTGTATGGTTCTAGTGTGTTTTCTAAAATTGATCTTAAAAGTGGATATCACCAAATTTGCATGAAAGAGGGTGATGAGTGGAAAACTGCTTTTAAAATGAAAGATGGGTTATATGAGTGGTTAGTAATGCCTTTTGGATTGACTAATCCACCGAGTACTTTCATGAGATTAATGAACCATGTTTTAAGAGCTTTCATAGGAATTTTTGTAGTTGTCTACTTTGATGACATTCTGGTTTATAGCAAAAACTTAGACGATCATGTTGAGCATCTGAAATCTGTTTTAGAAGTTCTAAGGATAGAGAAGTTGTTTGCGAACCTAAAGAAGTGTACCTTTTGCACGGATAATCTTGTGTTTCTAGGTTTTGTTGTGAGTGCACAGGGTATACAGGTTGATGAAGAGAAAGTTAGAGCTATCCGTGAATGGCCAAATCCAAGTACAGTGAGTGAAGTGAGGAGTTTTCATGGACTTGCCAGATTTTATAGGAGATTCATGAAGGATTTCAGTACCATTACTGCTCATCTCATTGAACTGACAAAGAAGAGTGTGGGATTCAAATGGGAAGAAGCACAAGAAAGAGCATTCCAAATCTTGAAGGAGAAACTTACCAATGCACCCCTTTTATCCTTACCAGATTTTATGAAAACTTTCGAAATTGAATGTGATGCATCTAGTGTAGGTATTAGAGCTGTTTTAATGCAAGAGAAGAATCTCATTGCGTTTTTCAATGAGAAGCTTGGAGGAGTAACGTTGAACTATCCAACCTACGACAAAAAGTTGTATGCTTTGGTCCGAGCTTTGCAAACATGGCAGCACTACCTATGGCCAAAGAAGTTTGTCATCCATACTGATCATGAGTCCTTAAAGCACTTGAAAGGTCAGCAAAAGCTTAACAAAAGACATGCTAGGTGGGTAGAGTTTATTGAGACTTTTCCGTATGTGATCAAATACAAACAAGGTAAAGAAAATGTGGTTGCAGATGCCTTATCTCGAAGGTTAGTTTTGATTACTACTTTGGAAGCTAAACTGTTAGGATTTGAGCAACTTAAGAATCTTTATGAGACTGATGCTGAGTTTCAAGAGATTTACAAGTCTTGTGCTAAATTCGCTTTTCGGAAATATTTTAGGCATGAAAGATTTTTATTTTTTGAAAATCGTTTGTGTGTACCTAATTGCTCTGTGAGAGATTTGCTAGTTAGGGAAGCACATGGAGGAGGCTTAATGGGACATTTCGGAATTGCTAAGACCCTCCATGTAATGCAAGAGCATTTCTATTGGCCCCATATGAAGAGAGACGTAGACAGAGTCTGTGGGAGATGTGTCACATGCAAACAAGCCAAGTCTAAGGTACAGTCCCAAGGTTTGTACACTCCTTTACCGATCCTTACTCAGCTCTGGAATGACATATCTATGGATTTTGTGCTTGGGAAGATTGTTTGACGCATGTTGAATTTGCATATAATCATTCAATGCATTCAGCCACAAAGTTTTCTCCATTCGAAATTGTTTATGGATTCAATCCTATTTCTCCTTTGGATCTAACCCCTTTACCTTTGAGTGAAAGAACAAGCATATATGGGAAAAAAAAGCTGAACTTGTTAAACAGATCCATGAGAAAACTCGGAAGAACATTAAAAAGAAAACCAAGCTGTACGAAAAATATGCCAACAAGGGCCAGCATAAGAAGATCTTTGAGGAAGGAGACCAAGTGTGGTTACATTTGAGGAAAAAAAGATTTCCAGCTGAAAGGAAGTCCAAACTACAACCAACGATTGATGGACCATTCAGAGTTACAAAGAGGATCAATGACAATGCTTACCAGCTTGATCTAGAAGGTAAGTACAATATGAGTTCCAGTTTTAATGTAGCTGACTTAATTCCCTTTGTTGCAGATAACCAAGATTTGAGGAAAAATCCTTTTCAAGAAGAGGGGGATGATATGATCATGGAGAACAATCAAATGCAGCTTGAACCTGAGGAGACATACATAGAGTTGAGGATTTATTGGTTCTACAAAGTGGACCTTTGACAAGAGCAAGAGCTAAGGCATTCCAGAATTCAATCAATGGACTACTCACTCAAGTGCAAGATCATCAAGAATCTAAGGATCAAACGAAGTACATTGGATATCAGAATATGCTGATGGCAACACCTTCTCAAGTGGACTAACAAAGCGGGTGATATATTTGTACTCTTTTTCCTAACGTTTGGTTTTGTCCCAATGGGTTTTCCAAAGAAAGGTTTTAATGAGGCAAATTGGGTCACTTATTCATCTTAAGTCCACAAGAGATTTTTCAAAGCCTTAAGAAGATTTCTTGGCCCAAATAAGGAGTCCATCTCATGGAGCTGAAGTGCAAGAAGCTCAAGAGATATTTTTTTATTTGGTTTTAAGATTTTTTAGTTGATTTTAGCAATTAATATTGCTTAGATATTTTCTACTCTTTCTTTTGTTATTTAAAGATGTTGAGATCATCAAACAAAGGCAATGAACTTTTCTTTTTAATCAATTTTAGAGTGAATCTCTGATATCTCCGCATTTTAGCATGTTTTAGCATGCATTTGTCATCGTTTAGGACTATATTCATCATATGTTTCACCCCATTTATAGTCTTTTCACACATTTAGCATCCATACTAGAATTTTGTATTAGATTTGCATACATATGCATTTTGGAGTTGATTTCAGGGACTTGGATGATGTTCTGGACGTTTGGAGAGTTTCACGCCACAAGCACCAGCAAAGTGCTCTACCAAGAATTTAACAAGTGCTCGAGCAGAGATTCTGTAAGGCACTCTGGTAGCTCCATCGAGCACACGTCGAGTAAAAGGAAGAACAGGCGTTCGAGCAGGTTTTGAGCAGTCCATCGAGCAGATTTTCAGTGGGTGCTCGAGCAAAGTTTGAAGAAGTGCTCGAGCAGATCTCGAGCAGAGTTTGAAGAAGTACTCGAGCAGATTTCGAGCAGGTGCTCAAGCAGCACGTCGAGCAGATTTCGAGCAGGTGCTCGAGCAGCACATCGAGCAGTGTTTGAAGAAGTGCTCGAGCAGATTTCGAGCAGCACGTCGAGCAGAGTGCTCGAGCACACACACGTCGAGCAGGTGATCCAGCAGTCTTCAATCCCAGCTCAATCACCACTACACATACGCCTGCCCAAGCTGCATAAATCTCCGGAGACTTAACCATTTATTTTGTCTTTACCCGTTTTTAGGGTTTTCCGCATTTTGTATAAATACCCCTTTTTGGGTTTTGTCCAAAGGGTATTCCGTTTTTATTTTTAGTGTAAGCTTTTTATTTTTAGGTTTTCTCTCTGTTCTTGAGTGTTCTTCATTTATTCTTCATTGTTCTTGACTTTGAATCCAGATTTCTTATTAGCTTGTTTTGATTCTTTGCAGTCTTATTGTTCTTGCCTTAATCTATCTTTACAACCTAATTTCAATGAATTCTAAGATGTTTGAATTTTCTGGGTTTATGTTCTTGAATATGTGTGAGTAGTTTTTTAGGGTTCTTGAGAATGGGATAGGTTAGTGACGAATCTTTGATCTTCTAGGGCGTTTGAGTTTAGTTGTTTGTGAATCCCTTCTGAATTAGTGTTCTTAATGCTAGTTTCTCTCTGATCAATTGCAACTAGATCTTAAGTGTTTCCACACTCAAAAGGTGGTTGATGAAACGCTTGAACAACTAGTGCTAGTGCTAGAGATTGGATGTTTAGGGTGTTCATTGACAAGAACGGGTTGAGTCTTAGTGCCTGTTAGGGTAGATTTCATCAGAGACATCTGAGTCTGGAACTGCTTTAGCTTGAGGTCATCTGTCACGACAGTGGATTTGATTGCTTGTGAATCCGTTGTCTAGGGATTAGCTCTGTGTGAGTTTGTCAGTGCCTTAGATAGATTTCAGAGGAGTCACTGACCAATTACCCTATTCTTGAGAGCTTGTTTGTCTTCCTTGATTTTACCTTGTCTTAGTTATCATTTTCGCTTGCTAGCTTCCACACTTAGTTTTATTTCATCAATTTATTTCATCATTTTCACTTGCTGCATTACTCCTACAGCATTTGTGCACTGCTTCTCAAGCACCTGCACCTGCCTCCCTAGTATTTTTACTTAGCATTTGTTTTGCATATTTCATGTTTCACTTAGGTTGTTAGACAATCCAACATCAATTTACTTGGCTTGAATTAAGTAAATCTGATCTCATCCTGATTGTTAGCATCACACCCATTTGGATTGACACCTTAGTACTACAATGACATGTTAGACTAAGGAATTGATATATCCATAGTTCACTTACTGCTTTCACACCACACAAAACATTTAAACTTGTATTTTTACTTAGGAAAAGCATAAAGGACTAGGGATTCGCATCCACTAGGAAAAGTTCCTATTGCTAGGTCTCCCCTGACTACAGGCTGAGTACTGAGTAAAAATACTAATATCAATCTCATCAGTTCTTTGAGAACATTCGATTGCTTGGTGTGTAATATTCAACAATCAACTCGGTTCTGTTTCGGTGTGTCATATCCGAAAGAATCAAACCTTGTCTTGTCTATGTGTGTCCTATACTAGGAGATATTAAGGTATATCAGGAGCTATTCCGCATCTCCTGTGAGACCATTCGATCCATTATCTATCCATCTATCTATTTTCTTTTTGTTTTACCTCTCGAAAGTGTCGATTCCTTGGGAGGATCGGATCAGTAGGTGTCCCGCGGGATACCAAGTGGACATTGCAGTCTATTATCTGGAGGGTGATGAGTATCTCTGGTGGAGGGGTGTGGCAGCCCGGAGAGTTCAGGCCGAAATGGCTTGGGTGGATTTTGTGGAGGAGTTTGACTTGAAGTACTTCCCTTAGGAGGCGTTTAACCGGTTAGAGTCGAGGCTTGCGAGATTGACTCAGGGAGATCGGTATGTATGCGAGTATGAGGTGGCGTTCAACCAGATCAGGTCTTATGTTAGATGGGCGGTTGAGAGTGAGTCGGCTCATGTGCAGAGATTCCTAATGGGTCTTAGGGTTGACTTACGGAACCATTGCATGGTAAGGGCTTTTTGCACAGTTGATGAGTTGGTTGAGACTTTGGCATTGCTTGAGAAGGTTCTAAAGGACGAGGTTATAACGGTTACACCGAGTTTTCAGGCGAGATCAGTGCAGTAGCAGTCCGGTCCGAGCAGAGGCGGTAAACTGATGCAAGGACTCAAGCGGAAGCAGGATGACACTTTGAGAGGTAGTCGGGGTGGTCAGGGTTACTTCGGGTGTGGGAGCATATATCACCGAGTGGCGAGCTATCCTAAGAAGGGTAAGGTACGAGTAGATTCTCGGGTGTGCTTTTAGTGCAAGGAGGAAGTGCATATTAGACCTCAGTGTTCCAAGCTGTGGCAGAGTGAGGCCATAGTGGTGCAGCCCGCTAGGTTGGTGGTAGTAGCACCTCGAGTGTATTCCATCGTTGAGTTCAGAGAGTCGAGTTCCAGGCTGATCACATGTATTTCTTAGATTTATCTAGGTTTAATTCTGTATTGGGGAATTTGGTTGCTTGTTAGGGTGTTAAGGTTCTCGGCACATGTGTGTGTGCAGGGACCTTGTGTGTTGGGGGTGTTGAGAGTCATGTGTTGTTTGACATGGGAGCATCGCATTGCTTCGTCACTCCAGAATTGGCCAAGAAGGCTAATGTTAGAAGCGAGCCCGGTGTGAGTTTGGGTTTCGTGGAGATTGCCAGAGGGAAGCTCCTGATGATTCACGGTCGGGTTAGAGACGTGGATGTTCAGGTTACGGGAGAGTCTATGCCTGCCGATTTGATTATCTGCTCTGTGGAGCTGTATGATGTCATATTGGGCATGGATTGGCTCAGGAAATTCAGAGCGCATCTGGATTGTCACTGAGGGCATGTCGAGTTTGACAGAGGCAATGGGAGGTTGGTGTATCAGGGGATGAGACCGACTTCTGGGAGTCTCATGATCTCGGTTATGTAAGCCAAGCGTATGATTGAGAGGAGTTGTGAGGCATATTTGGCTACCATTTCCTTGCCGCAGGCCGTTGGGGAGGCTAAGGTTCAGGATATTCGAGTGGTTCGAGAGTTCCAGAATGTGTTCTAGTCGTTGTAGGGGTTATCACCTTCGATGTCGGATCTTTTCATGATTGAGTTAGAACTGGAGACAACACCGATATCCAAGGCTCCTTATAGGATGGTTCCAGCAGAGATTGCAGAGCTGAAGAAGCAGCTGAAAGAATTGTTTAGTAAAGGGTTTATTCGTCCGAGTACTTCACCATGGAAAGCACCGATGTTGTTTGTGAAGAAGAAGGATGGGAGTTTCCGGTTATGCATTGACAAATGGGGACTTAACCGAGTCACAGTGAAGAACAGGTATCCTCTTCCTCGGATCGATGAGTTGTTGGATCAGTTGAGAAGGGCTACTTGGTTCTCCAAGATTGACTTGGCATCGGGATATCATCAGATTACTATCGATGCGGTTAATATCTGGAAAACGGCTTTCCGATCTCGTTATGACCACTACGAGTTTGTGGTGATGCCATTTGGTTTGACAATTGCACTAGCTGCATTTATGAGATTGATGAACAGCGTTTTCCAAGAGTATCTAGATGTGTTTGTGACCATTTTTATCGAAGATATGTTGGTGTATTCAAAGAGCCTAGAAGAGCATGAGGTGCATCTGCAGGTGGTTCTTGTGAAGCTGCGGGAACAGAAGTTATTTGCTAAGTTGAGCAAGTGTAACTTCTAGCAGCGGGAGATTAGTTTTATGGATCACGTTATCTTTGCGGAAGGGGTTTTGGTGGATCTAGAGAAGGTTCGGGCCATTAGTGCTTAGTCGAGTCCGAGGAATGCCAAATAGATTAAGAGTTTTCTTGGGTTGGCAGGTCATTATCGGCGGTTTGTTAATGGTTTCGCGAGTTTGGCTAAGTCTATAACGAAGCTGACGGGAAAAAATGTTCCTTTCGTGTGATCCTCGGAGTGTGAGGAGAGTTTTGCGAAACTGAAAGCCTTGTTGGTGTTGCCTGATCCGGGCGAGCCTTACGTGGTGTATACCAATGCTTCGGGAGTTGGTCTTGGCTGTGTGTTGATGCAGCGGGAGAAGGTTATTGCCTATGTTTCGCAGGAACTATGGAAGCATGAGGGCAACTACCCTACCCATGATCTTGAGATGGCTGCGGTGGTTTTTGCTTTAAAGATTTAGAGATCTTATCTTTATGGTGGAAAGGTGCATGTGTTCACAGATCATAAGAGCCTGAAGTATATTTTCACTCAGCCTAAGTTGAATTTGAGGCAGAGGCGCTGGATTGAGCTAGTGGCCGATTATGATCTGGAGATAGCTTACCATCCAGGTAAGGCTAATCTGGTTGCAGATGCGTTGAGTCAGAAGTGGGTGGCTTTGGCTCGGAAGCATGAGGTTGAGTCTTTGGTGAGCAAGATTAGCACATTGCGTTTGTGTGTTGTACCTCAGCAACCTTTGGGCTTAGAGGCAGCTAATCAGGTAGATCTTTTGAGCAGATTTTGGTTGGCTCTGGAAAAAGATGAGGGCTTGGTTAAGGCTTCGAGAGAAGCGGGTTCTGAGTATCACGTAACTGCGAATGGCACTATCCTTGTGAGTGGGAAGGCTATACGTACCTTTGGACGAGGATTTGAGGCGAGAGATCCTGACAGAGGCCCATGGGAGTATGTTCATTATTCATCCAAGAGCGACTAAGATGTACCGAGATCTTAAGCAGTATTATCATTGGGTTGGGATGAAGAAGGATGTTGCTAACTGTGTTGCAGCGTGCAACGTGTGCCAGTTAGTGAAGGCAGAGTACCAGGTCCCGAGTGGTTTGTTGCGGAGTTGACCCATTCCAGAGTGGAAGTGAGATATGATCATGATGGATTTCATGGTGGATTTACCGGTTTCTCAGACCAAGGTTGCTATTTGGGTCATCGTTGATCGATTGACCAAGTGTGTATATTTTCTCACCATTAAGAAGACCGATAGGTCTGCGGTATTGGCTAGGAAGTACGTGCAGGAGATTGTGAGACTCTATGGAATACCGGTGAACATTTTCTCAGACCGGGATCCTAAGTTCACATCTGAGGTTTGGAATGCGTTTCAGGCAGAGATGGGCACGAGGGTGCACATGAGTACGACTTATCATCCTCAGACAGATGGGCAGTCCGAGAAGACCATCCAGACTCTAGAGGATTTGTTGAGGATGTGCATCCTGAATTAGGGTGGTCATTGGGTGGATCACTTGAGCTTGGTAGAGTTTGCGTATAACAATACCTACAAGGCGAGTATTGGGATAGCTCCATACGAGGCTCTGTATGGGAAGCCATATCGTACACCTTTATGTTGGACTCAAGTGGGGGAGAGGAGCACATTGGATGCAATTTTTGTTCAGAAAACCACGGAGAAGATCCAGGTTTTGAAGTTGAACATGAAAGAAACCTAGGATCGGTAAAAGAGTTATGTCGATAAGAGGTAAAAAAAGCTTGTGTTTAAGGTGGGAGATAGAGTGTATCTCAAGATGGTTTTGCTGAGAGGTCCAAACAAGTCCATTACTGCGACTAAGTTGAATCCGAGGTATATGGGGCCGTTCCAGATAGTAGAGCGTGTTGGACCGGTAGCGTATAGGTTAGAGTTACCCGAGATTATGCAGGCATTTCATGAGGTCTTCCATGTGTCAATGTTGAAGAAGTGTTTGCATAAGAGTGACGAGGTATTGGCTAAGATTCCGTCAGATCTGCAGCCTAATATGACCATTGAGCGAAGGGTCAAGGGGCTTTGTCAGAAGAGGATTCTGATGATGCGAGTTTTGTGGGACTGTGACGGGGTGTAGGAGGAAAGTTGGGAGCCAGAAGCTAGGATGGAAATGAGGTTCTGGAAATAGTTTCAGAAGCAAGCTGCGGCTTCAGTTCCATCGAAAGATTCCAGTTTCGGTGTGTAGCTGTATGCTATGTATTTTCATTTTGTATTTATGTTGTGTATAACGATGTTACATTAGGAGTGTTTAATAAGATGAGCATTTCTTATTATTGATAACTTTGGGAGTCATGTTTATGTATTTCTTTTTGGTGTTAAAAAGCTATAATGCATATGAGTAATAAGATGATAGTTCTTATTGCTAATGACACGAGTGTCGTGGAAAGTTTTTATGAGAATTTAAAAGTTTGGTGCATAATCGGGAAGAGATTATGGTGTACCCGAAGTGAATGGGTATAGGTGTGATAGCCTGGTTATTGGTTATGCACGGCAGATATTCCGGGTGGGGAATATGGGTAATGCCGGTGTTACCTTACGAGGATTTACACGGATCACGGGAGGTAGTTTAGTCGAGGTGCTTAGATGTGTGACTTATTGCTTGATGAGAGAACTTGTTCCTCTAGTGTCGATAGCTCTAAGGACTGCTTGTCTTGAGAGTGTGACTGGCGATGTACCCTTACTCGTAAGGTGTATAGTCTAGAGTGGTATGTGATATTATAGATTCGTAAGGTGTATATCCTAGACGTAGGATATATTACCCAGAATTGGGTAGTATGGGATATTGAAACTCTGATAGGTTATATTATCCCGAGTGGAGTGGTATGGCAGATACCCAGAACTCGGAGATGCTGCGGTGTCTTGGGTGCTGTGGTATGGGTAATATCTTGCGAGATATGGTGGATATCCTGCGGGGTATGGCAGATGCTTAAAACTCAGAGATGCTACCCTGTCTTGGGTATTGGGGTTTGGTCTGTGAGTGAGCAATAAACACATATGATGCTGCGGTGTTGTAAGCACAGTGACTGAGTGGGAAACCTCGGAGGTTAGTTATGGACCTCGGATGTACATGCATGTACATGTGTGTGTGTGTGTTGACTGGGTTGGTCAAGAGGTAGTGTAAAAACCTCAGAGATTCGTAGTTAATCTCGTGTGGTGGCCGTGTAGGTCGGGATGTAGTGTGAAGCCTCAGAGGTTGGTAGAAAACCTCGTGTGTGTTTTGACTTGGAAGGGTTAGCCGAGGGTTAAGTAATCGTTGCGATGATTAAGGTTTATTGGGGATGGATGGTTCATTGGAGATGAACGGTAACATAAGATTCGAGGACGAATCTATGTTAGTGGGGGAGAATTGTAACGACGGTTCATTGAGTTTTTAAGCTTAAGAGCTTGAGAGAAAAGAGAAGAGAAGGAGAAGAAAAAGGCTTGGAAAGCTTGGTGAAGCTAGGATCTTGAGAGATCAAATTGTGAGAAGCTTGGAGAGTGGTTGGAGTGAGGCTTTGTAGCGTGAGCTTTGGAGGAAGAAGAGAGGTCTTTCTTGAGCTTGGGGAGTCCATCTAAGGCTAAATCCTTCCATTTCTAAGATGTGTTGTGACCAAAGGTTATCATTAAGCCATGGGTGGGGGCTTGTGGGTTGTGCTAAGCTTTGGGGTGTTCCTAGGTTGCTTAGAAACCTTGTGGTCATTTGTGGATTTTTAGCTAGAGTTTGCTTAGCATGTGGTGGTTAGAGAACCATGGATTTGTGCTTGATGTGCCTTTTTAAGCTTTGATTGTGAGTTCTTATGCTTGCTTGGTGATTGTGTGTGTTGTGGTTTCTTGGTGATTTCATAGCTTGTTGGGAGTGTTGCTCTAGTTTCTTTGTGTGTTATTTATTTGCTTGGTATGTGTATTGGTTATGATTTAGAGGTTTTGCCTTAGGTTTGTGCCTAGGCTAAGCTGTGGAGTTTGGAAATCGTAGTGGCTATCGAGCAGGTGTGGTCAATAGGGCGAGGTCTATAAGGCGTATCGACTAGGGCAGGTCAATAGAGCGAGGTCGATAGATCCTGCTGGACGTTTTTCCTAGTGCTTATCGACCAGGTGTGGTCGATAGAGCAAGGTCGAGGTGGCTATCGATTAGGTTGTGGTCGATAGGTCGAGGTCGATAGGGTATGGTCGATAGGGGGTATCGATGGTGTTGGTCGATAGTGGTTATCGACCAGTTGTTTCAATTGCGTGGGCTTGCTATAACCTGTTGTTGGGAGGGTCAATCTCACTTAACGCTTGGTTTACCAAATGTTGATGCATCACTTTTGTCGATGCAGGTAAAGATAAGGCGTGATCTTGGAATCGAAGCGAGGAGGGGGAGGATGATTAGGACCAGTAGTTTTAAGTTTTGTAGCTTTCGTAGGATTACTAGAACTGGTAGAACTGTTGACCATGCGTGGTCATTGTTGTTTGTTAAATGTTAATTAACTGGTAGAATATTCTTTGTATTGGCACTTAATATTTGGTAATTGCATGTTTTTTAAAAAAAGTGTGGTCGTCACAACAAGCATCCATAAATTCTTTCCAACTATAGTATCTTGCTTTGTAAACCCGGGCCATCAAAGAATTCGGTTTGGTTAAGAGACGTCATTCTTGCTTAGCTAACAGAGCTTGATTAAAAATTTCTATGTCTCGGAACCCCATCTCATCTTCTTCTTTGGTTTTACACATTTTATCTCACGCAACCCAATGAATCTTATTCTTGTCTTCACGATTATTCCACCAGAAACTTGATATGGCAATCATTATCTTTTGGCACTGAAATTTGCGTTATCTAAAACAGCTCATAGCATAGACTAGAAGAGCCATTGCTACTAACTTTAGCATAACTTCCTTGCCTCCAAAGGATAATGTTTTTTGCATACCACCCACTTAGACGAGACTTTAATCTGTCGGTGATAAAACTCAGAAACTCCTTTTTAGAACCACTAAAGCACTCTGGTAATCCCAAATAAATTCCAGCACCACCTTCACACTCAATACCCATGTAGAGCCCTAAGAGATTACAATAATAAGGATCAATTTTCTTACCAAAAATAATTGATGGTTTTTGAAATTAATCTCTTGCCCTGATGTATCTCCATGTAACTTAAGACATTGTAGAATATCTGAGCATTCCTTAAAGAAAGCGTGTCAAAAGAATAAATTGTCATCCGCAAAAAGCAAGTGCTGAACCAATGGACGTTCTTCCGTGAGTCTAAGACCAGAAATAAGACCTTCACTTTTTGCTTTGTTAATAATATAAACTAGTGCATCTGCACACAAAATAAAATAATAAGATTATATCAATTATCTAATGATATAATAGATGGCAAAAAAAATGTTATATGTTAACAGTTAAATAGACCATACATAACCAATAAATACCGAAATTTGAAAATAATTAAGACAATTATAATTTTATATACGTGAAAAATTGGCATATGGGCGAGCGATTAATTTGTAAGATTTTTGTCACTACCTTAATTATCACGAATATGAAAGCAATATGTTTAAGCACCAGATAAAATTGGAGTGTCCATAATAAGTACATAAAATAACCAAGTCATTTTTTCTAAAAATAAAATTTCTATAAATGAATGTAGAATCTTGTGGAAATAATTTCATTGGATATATCCTTTTTCTTTTGCCCCTATTTTAATAGAAATAGATATATTTAGAGTGTGTTGCTGATATTTCTTACGAATTTAAATATGATGAGAAAACCAAGAAAGCCAATAGGCAATAGATTTCTCCAAATAAAAGAAAAAGGAAATCTATCAACTCTATCGAGTCATGAGGTCTGCAACTTTGTTCATGGTTTCTTATATTTTCATATCACTCATTTTGAGTCATGTTCAAGGTAATATATCAACATCCTATTAGTTTTGATTGGTTCATTGAAAAACTTAAAGATATTATCTATCAAAAGAAAATTAAAGATATCAATTCTTACTAAACCCAAAAGTTAGTTTTCTGATTAAAAGAAAAGAAACTCTTATAGAATCCCTTGGTTTTATAATTTTTTTTTTTCTTTTTTAGATAAATGTCTTATAATAATTTCTGCCACCAATTGTTTACCTACAAAATTTAAATCTACCTTTATACATTTTTGTGGTTGTTCAATATAATTAGATGTGAAAGCTCAGAAGACGGAAGTGTGTACTAGCGTGGAGGAGCATGACGGAGTTTGCAATGCTTTTATGTGCATTTTTAAATCTATTAAAAGAAATGCTTTTCGATGCAAATGTCATGATGTTTATGAAAATACTTGCATATGTTATCATACTTGTCCAGCCCGAGGCCGACCTTAAATTGAGACACTCTTAAAAGCTTAAACAAAGTTGTTTGTCCCAGTGAAGATTGACATGCATTCTTCAATTTGATTTATGTCAATGACGAGATAGTTTATCTTATTTCTTTTTCTTTCATTCTTCTCTGGTTGAATTTTAGGGCTGACTGTTTAGCCCATTCTATAAAAGCCAAATTTGTTAATTTTTTTCAAACAAGTTTATTTTAATTAATAACTATGGTTAATATATATGTGATATATATATTAAAATATATAACTCCCGAGTCCAGACTCTTCAAAAAAAAAAAGTCAAACAAAAAAGTATTTTTGTATTAATTATTTCTGGTATAATTTATTGAAATGCACTTTATAAGTGTTAGTTCAATTAAGGGAAAAATATAGAAATCTATAAAATATGTTTGAGAAAAAGAGACGGCTTCACATCAAACCAAACACAAACAACATCATTGCATTGAATGGGGAATCATACCTTAGTTTAAACTAAATCTCTAGACTATATATACTTTGGTAATTGTTACACCTAAGACTGTTATGATAATATGACCCTAAAGCATGAGATCATTTGCCAGCTAGAGATCAGGGACATCCTTAACTTTTACAAAGGTTTTTTTTTTTTTGGAATAAACTTTCTGTTTTTATATATTGATTACAGATCTATACATTTAGCCCATGTTCAAGAACTCGCTAGGCGTTAGTCGGGCAGTGAGGTAGGGCCTAACGAGTAATCGGTTAATGAGATTTAATTCAAGGAATTTTTTTAGTGTAAATATCGATATATATTAGATATGTGGGATTAAACATGTATTATATCTTAGTCTAGTGGTAAGAATGGATGGTTGAAGACGGAGGTAAAATCTTCATAAAGGATCTTAACGAGAAATCAAAATAGATACCAGACTTCATTCAGTCCAAGTCAGATTACTCGTTATTCATGTTTGATAAAGGTGGGATACAGATTAACATTCTTATCTATGTAGATGACATGATTGTTTCTAGTAATTCGATGGAAGCTCTATCTATTTTTAAAGGTTATCTCGTCTCATGTTTTAAAATGAAGGATCTTGGGCATTTGAAGTATTTTCTGGGTACTAAAGTATCCTGAAGTTCCAAAGGTTTTTATCTCAGTCAAAGAAACTATGCTATGGAGATAATTGCAGAAGTAGGAATGTTAGGGTCCAAACCAGCTCCATTTCCCTCGGAGCAAAACCAACAACTTGCTCTCTCCACGTCTCCTTTGCTTGAAGATCCGGAAACATATTGACATATGATTGGAAGACTCATATATTTGGTGACAACAAGGCCAGATTTAGCCTATTCTGTTCATATTTTAGCTCAATTTATGCATAGCATGGGTAGATCCTTGGTCTGCTGCCTTACTGATGCGATCCTGAGAGGCTCTAAGGACATAGAACATGAAGCTGGCAACATTAAAAGCTTGATGGATGCATATGGAGCAAAATGAGAAATTGGAGTCACTATGGAAGTCAAGAAATGCTATATAGCAAGAAAGTTTCACCAAGACTTTCGAGTATCACTACACCTAGTGAGTACTCAAGAGGATCAATTGGACCCTAAGCGTTGTGTCAAAGCTACACCGGTCAAGACACAAGTACAAGAAGGCTAGAGCATTGGCCATATGATCCACTCGCACTCTTTTTCCCTTAGCCCGGTTTTGTCCCAATGGGTTTTTCGAGTGAGGTTTTTAATGAGGCTTATGGCTCATATATTTATCTATACCAACCTCTAGTCTGATCCATCACAAGGCCCATCTCTATGCATCATTTGGCATGGCCCATTTATCTATCTCTTTTCTTTCTATCTTGTATTTTTGAATTTGAAAACTTGTGTTTATTTTCATGGTCCGAGTATGAGTTTTCGAGGCATGTCTCGAAAATCATCTGTCTTTATTTTTTTGACACTTCTCGTTCTCGCCTCCATCTCTTTATATTGAGGCTGAGACTCTCTGTAATTCTTATCTATCTTTTTTATCAAAAACCTTTTTAAGCATAGATCATTGTCTGCTTATTTTTGTGATTCGAACTAGGAACTCATCAAAAGGACTTTCTGCATCCATTTGTGGCAGCATTTGATCCATCCAAACTGCTAGGTGCTCAGTAATTGGATCTATCATCATCTCACAATCATCTTAACCTCACAGTATCAAAATTGGGGCGTGATCCTTAACCAGGATCACATCAAGTGGTATCAGAGCACCACCGAGAAGTTAAGTAATTTTTCTGCGAATTTTTCTAATTTTCATAAATATTTGGTGTGTTATAAAATTGTGAAATTAACTGTATCGATTTTCATAAATATTTGGTGTGTTATAAAATCGTCAACCTAGGATGAGTTTAGTATTTGTTAAAATTAAATATGGAATTTTCGGAGTTGATTTGGTATTTTTCTGATATCGATTTCATTGAACTGTGACGATTAGGGTTCTTCGGTAGTTGAGGAGTCATTTTTGTATTTTGTTGATCTGATCGTGAGATCTTTCAAAAGGAACTCTTTACTGGTGTATTGTGGTGTTGAAGTTTCAGGTAGAAATGTCTGACGACATGGAATCAAGCAGCAATGCCAACAAACTTCTGATCGAAGCCCTTACGAAGAAGCTCGAGAACATGATGAATGAAAAGATCAGTTCGCTCCGTGAAGAAATTGTTTCTATGCTTGCTGATGCAAATTTGAATCCTTTGAGGAATGAACAAGTAAGAAATATGAGAAAGAAATGATGGCTATCTTCTCTAAACCACAACCAAAACACACAACAAGCAAGGTAATATCACACCAAGCAGCTAGAGAAACACTCTCAACAAGCCATGGAATCACCAAGAAACAACAACACACAGAATCACCAAGCAAGCATAAGAACTCACAATCAAAGCTTAACAAGGCACAACAAGGACAAATCCATGGTTCCCTAACCACCACAAGCTTAGCAAACTCTAGCTAAATCTCCACAAGTGACCTCAAGGCTTCTAAGCAACCTAGGAACACCCCAAAGCTTAGCACAACCCCATAAGCCCCCACACATGGCTTAATGTTAACCATTGTCACAACTCACCTTAGAATGGATGGATCTAAGCTTAGATAGACTCCCCAAGCTCAAGAAAGATCTCTCTTCCTCCTCCAAGCTCCACGCCACAAAGCCTCACTCCAATCCTTCCTTTTTCCAAGCTTTACAAGCTCCACACCCTTTGATCTCTCAAGATCCAAACTTCACCAAGCTTTCCAAGTCTCTCTCTCTTCTCCTCTCTTCTTTTCTCTCATGCTCTCAAGCTCACTCACTCTCCTTTTTCCAACCAAAAATGGCGCTCCAAGGAAGAAGAAAGAGAAGAAGAAGAAAAATTGCTTTTGACTTCTAGGTTGAGAAAAACCCCACAACTTTCGAAACGACTTATGACACCCTCGAAACAAATCTAAATTAATTATTTCAACCCCATAATTAATTTCTCGAGACTTGTCTAAAGTTCATAAACTCGAAAGAATTTCCAAATTAATTAAATTAATTAATTTTTCCGGAACACAAGCGTTACAATTCTCCCCCACTAATATAGATTCGTCCTCGAATCTTATGTTACCGTTTATCTCCAATGAACCATAATCGTCGCAACGATAACTTAAATCTTGACCAACCCGGCCAACGTAACACACATGAGGTTTTCCACCACCCTCCGAGGCTTCACGCTACCTCTCGACCATCACGGCCAACACACAAGATTAACTACGAATCTTTGAGGTTTTCACACTACCTCCTGACCAACACAGCCCACAAACAGACACACATGTACACGCATGTACATCCGAGGTCCCTAACTAACCTCCGAGGTTTCCCACTCAGTCACTATGCTTACGAGACCGCAGCATCATATGTGCTTATTGCTCAATCACAGACCAAACCCCAATACCCAAGACACCGCAGCATCTCCGAGTTTTGAGCATCTACCGTACCCCGCAGGATATCTCCCATATCTCGCAAGGTATCTACCATACCACAACACCCAAAACACCGCAGCATCTTCGAGTTCTGGGTATCTTCCATACCACTCCACCCGGGGTAATATATCCTATAAGAGTCTCGATATCCCATACTACCCAATACTGGGCAATATATCCTATGTCTAGGATATACACCTTACGAATCCATGGTATCACATATCACTCTAGGCTATACACCTTACAAGTCTGGGTACATCGCCAGTCGCACTCTAGAGACACGCAGTCCTTCGAGCTATTGGCACTAGAGGAACTAGTCCTCTCATCGAGCAATATGTCACACATCTATAAGCACCTCGACTGAACTACCTCCCGTGATCCGTGTAAATCTTTGCAAGGTAACACCGGCATCACCCATATTCCGTAACCAGAATATCTGCCATGCATAAACAATAACCAGGCTATCGCACCTATACCCAGTCACTTCGGGTACACCATAATCTCTTCCCGATTATGCATCAAGCTTTTAAATTCTCATAAAAACTTTCCATGACACTCGTGCCATCAGCAATAAGAACTACCATCTTATTACTCACATGCATTATCGCTTTTTAACACCAAAACGAAATACCTAACCATGACTCCCAAAGTCATCAATAATAAGAAATACTCATCTTATTAAACACACATAATGTAGCATCGTTATACACAATGGAAATACAAATTGAAAACACATAGCATACAACTACACACCGAAATTGGAACCTCTCGATGGAACTCAAGCCACAGCTTGCTTCTGGAACCACTTCTGGAACCTCGTTTCCATCCTAGCCTCTGGCTCCCAAGTTTCCTCCTGCACCCCGTCACAGTCCCATAGAACTCGCATCATTAGAATCCTCTTCCGACGAAGCTCCTTGAACCACCGCTCGAGAACTCTCAAAGGTCTCACCACAACGGTCATATTGGGCTGCAGATCTGACGGAATCTCAGTCAATACCTCGTCACCCCTATGCAAACATTTCTTCAGCATCGACACATGGAAGACCTTATGAAATGCCTGCATAATCTCGGGTAACTCCAACCGATACGCTACCGGTCCAACACGCTTTACAATCCAGAACGGCCCCATATACTTCATACTCAACTTAGTCGCAGTAATGGACTTGTTCGGACCTCTCAGCAAAGTCATCTTGAGATACACTCTATCTCTCACCTCAAATACAAGCTCTTTTCGCCTCTTATCGGCATAACTCTTTTGCCGATCCTGGGTTTCTTTCATGTTCAACTTCAAAACGCGGATTCTCTCCATGGTTTCCTGAACAAAACTCGCACCCGATGTGCTCCTCTCCCCTACTTGAGTCCAACACAAAGGTGTACGACATGGCTTCCCATACAGAGCCTTGTATGGAGCAATCCCAATACTCGCCTGGTAGCTATTGTTATACGTAAACTCTACTAAGCTCAAGTGATCCACCCACTGACCACCCCAATCCAGTACGCACATCCTCAACAAATCCTCCAGTGTCTGGATTGTCCTCTCGGACTGCCTATCTGTCTGAAGATGATAAGCCGTACTCATGTGCACCCTCGTGCCCATCTCCACCTGAAACGAATTCCAAACGTCAGATGTGAACTTAGGATCCCGGTCCGAGACAATGCTCACCGGTACTCCATAGAGTCTTACAATCTCCTGCACGTACTTCCTAGCCAATACCGCAGACCTATCGGTCTTCTTAATGGCCAGAAAATGTGCACACTTGGTCAATCGATCAACGATGATCCAAATAGCATTCTTGGTCTGAGAAACTAGTAAGCCCACCACAAAATCCATCATGATCATATCCCACTTCCACTCTGGAATGGGTAAACTCCACAACAACCACTTCGGGACCTGGTGCTCTGCCTTTACCAACTGGCACACTTTGCACGCCATAACCCAGTTAGCAACATCCTTCTTCATCCCGACCCAATGATAATACCTCTTAAGTTCCTGGTACATCTTAGTCGCCCGTGGATGAATCGAGAACATACTTGCATGAGCCTCACTCAGGATCTCTCGCCTCAAATCCTCGTCCAAAGGTACGTATACCCTCCCACTCACAAGGATAGTGCCATTCGCAGATACATGATACTTAGAACCCACTTCTCTCAAAGCCTTAACCAAACCCTCATATTTTTCCTGAGCCAACCAAACTCTGCTCAAAAGATCCGCCTGATTAGCTGCCTCTAAGCCCAAAGGTTTTTGAGATACAACACACAAATGCAAAGTGCTAATCTCGCTCACCAAAGACTCAACTTCATGCGTCCGAGCCAAAGCCATCCGCTTCCGACTCAATGCATCCGTAACCATATTAGCCTTACCAGGATGGTAAGCTATCTCCAGATCATATTCGGCCACTAGCTCCATACAGCGCCTCTGCCTCAAATTCAACTCAGGCTAAGTGAAAATGTACTTTGGCTCTTATGATCTGTGAACACCTGCACTTTTCCACCATAAAGATAAGATCTCCAAATCTTTTAAGCGAAAACCACCGCAGCATCTCAAGATCATGGGTAGGGTAGTTGCCCTCATGCTTCTGCAGCTACCACGAAGCATAGGCAATAACCTTCCCCCACTGCATCAACAACAGCCAAGACCAACTCCCGACGCATCGGTATACACCACGTAAGGCTCGCCCGGATTAGGCAACGCCAATACTGGAGTACTAGTTAACAAGGCCTTCAGTTTCTCAAAACTCTCCTCACACTCTGAGGACCACACGAAAGGAACATCCTTTCCCATCAGCTTCGTCATAGACTTAGCCAAACTCGTGAAACCCTTAACGAACCGCCGATAATAACCTGCCTACTTGAGAAAACTCCTAATCTCCATGGTATTCCTTCTCTAGACCCACCGAAACCCCCTCCGCAGAGATAACGTAACCCACAAAACAAATCTTCCGCTACCAGAAGTTACACTTGCTCAACTTAGCAAACAACTTATGTTCCCACAGCTTCGCAAGAACCACCCGCAAATGCACCTCATGCTCCTCCATGTCATCTCGTGACCATCTGTCATGGCCATGTCTTCTTGTGCGAAGACCAAAATATCATCCAGAGAAAAGTATCGACCATGTCGCATGACTTTTTCACGTCAAGCAATACCCCGCGACCACGTCGCGTGACCTTTTCACGTCAAGCAACACCCGCGATCACGTCTCGTGACCACGCATTATCGCGAATCCACCCCCGTTTTTCCAGATTTTTAGTTGACTTTTTCTCAGTTTCCTTTCCTTTGGTAAATTACTATAAATACCCGTAAACCTAATTTGTTAGGTTATACTTTGTTTATGAGATTTTGTTTAGCCTCTTAAGAGACCTCTTGTATGAATTTCTTTTATTCAAATTATCAAATCTTCTTATCTTCTTAAATCTTTCAACTATTCTTCTTATAATTGTGATTATGCATCAATCAAACCAATTGATTTGTGGTTTCATTGCTATAAGTGAGTAGTCTTTTAGATGAGTTTAGAGTTTAGTTATTGAGATGATTTGGTGGATTGATGATGATGTTTAGGGCTAGATTATTTTTAGTATTTCATGTAGGCTATTAGTAATGATAGATTAAGCTTGTAATTGAGAAATCTAGATGATTAGCATTTCATGGCCACAAGGTGTTTGTTAAACTGCTTGAGAGAAAATGAACTTTTCATGTCTAACCTATGAGAGTACTTGATTAGGGTCATTAATGGTTGGATTAGAGCTTGTTGTCAATGCTCACTAGTCATTTGAATTTCTAGTGAGAGTTGTTGATGAGTCATTGATTAGTGTAGAGGCTAATTTCATGAGAATGAGTTAGTCTAGTTAGTGATCCTTTAGCCTAAGACATTGTTCATTATATGTACTGGCATCATCATACATTCATCATTTCATCTCAATCAATACCATTACCTAGACTCATTGTTTTCTCTTATTTGATTTCAAATCGTTTTTCTACTTGTTTTAGTTTCTTAATTTGGTTTCAAAACCTGAACTCTTTATTAGCTTAGATTGAATTAGAGACTTGCATTCCTAGTATAGCTAATCTTGTTTCCTTGAGGATCGACAGTATTTATGCTTAATAGCATATAAGATTATTTGATAACCTTTGATTGCAAAATCCTTATTATCAGCCTGAAATATGTCCTCTTTAAAAAAACCCCTAAGAAACTAAAAAAAACCTTTGTTCAAGGTAACTATTTGGTTTTACCTCCCAAAAAACTGGAAAGTCTTTCATCTACCTTTTAAATTAGACTAAATGGTAAAGGATCTCCTCCCTCACAGTATCTCTGTTTTTGGGTATGCCTTTGTGTATGCCTCATAGTCCAATCTCTTTTCTAAACTCTGCAACTATCATTTAAATTCTTTTATCTGGATTCTGATATTTTCTAAGTTCTTTTTTTCTCTAAAGGGGTGAGCATCAGTTCAGGAGCAATTTTTAAATCCTTCTAATAATGTGTAGTAAAGAATGTTGGTTTCATAATAATATGTATTAAAGATGTTAAACTGTGATTTTGAGTATTGGTTTCAGATGATTATCCAATCTTAATAAAGATTTTGAGTATTGGTTTCAGATGATGATGTTTTTGATCTACAACCTCATCTTTTACATGGATGGATTCATAGTAATGGGTTTGGTCCTTTGATATGTATCAATGGTAGAGAAGGAGGATATAAATACCTATGTAGAAGAGAAATCGTCCACCTTTGGGATAGGATTTTTTATAACTTTGGAGCATGGTAACGGGTACGACATGCGTTTGCGGAGTGTTGGATTTAGCTTTTTCATGATTTCGAAGTTGAATGAATGTGTTTTTGCAGGATGTTAACGGTTTTATAATCCGTCGTCAGGGTCTCGAGGAAACGTTTACAAATCCTCATCCGGTAAATATTTCCTTACAGTGGATTCCAAGATGAAGACTAAAGCCAAATATTGAATGCAGAAGAATATGCAAGGAGATCCTTATTTTTTGGTATATTTAAAGGATGGTCAGATCTCCTCTTATCAGTTATCACATAATCAGTTTGTTTTAGATTTTGGAGTAAATTATGATACCAAAACTCTAGAAAAGTGTCGACAAGTGTGCATTGAAATATATAGCATTAGTCATTCCTGTTTGTTTTTTTTTTTTTTGATCAGCTTCTTACTACTTCTCGTATAGGAATCTAAAGCATAGAAATTAGAAGACGATCTCTGTTCAATAATAAGAACACTTTTAAGTGAAGTGGTAAGAGTGAGTGGAAGATATAAGAATATAAGAAATTAGAAAAGAAAATTTGAGTTTCCAATACATAAATCGTAGAGAGATATTAATTTATGCAAACCCAGAAAAGACAAAGTAGTAGCATATACTGTGTATGAAGATGTAAATCTAAGCGGAGTCAATCAAGGATGATTATAGACTTATAGTACTTTAGACTTCAGTCTCAATTTAGACTGCAGTCTCAGTTACAGGGCTGTAAATTCTGATTGGTCTGAGCAAGTCAAGTGAGAAGCACCATTACACATACCAATGACCAGAACAGTGAAAGAGTAGCATGTATGATATATCGGGAGACAAAATATATGGGAAGTCAAAATATATTAAGAGAGAAGCTTAACTCGAGCTTTCAATGTGGGAGACAAGGAAGATGTGCTGGAAATGGAAGCATGGTTCCGGTAGAACTAAAGCTTGGGTGAAGAGCACAATGGTTGGAATGGTTAGATAAGTACAAGTTTTTTAAGCGGTTTGATGACTTGTAAAATTAGACTAAATGGTAAAGGATAATATGTTTTTAAATGTTATTCGAGATTTGTTGTATGCCGAAATTGCATAATATGTTTCGATATTTTTTAGTGAAGTTATTATGACCAACAAAGTTGACTGGTTTTGTTTCATAATCAATACATAAACCATACACCTAATACATTTTATGGCTTTCTTCTGATTTTCACAATTTTATTTTGGATTATAGTTGTCATTTCAGGTTTCATGCTAAATTTTTAGATTTGATATTTGTTAAACTTTCCTCAGATTCCTCACGCTCAATTGTATTGTTTTAACCATCATATATTATTCGCATGATGTATATAAACATAGAAATCAAAACCGGTCTTTCTTTTATTTGAGTACTAAAATCATAAGAAAAGAAGTTGGCTTATGTGTATTTCTTTAGAAGAATAATATAAACATATAATCTTGGAATTTTTTTTGAATTTGTTATACGTAAACAATGTATGAGAAATACTCGCACATGGCCATTATGTGCAGTGGCGGACCGAGAGCAGATTTTAGTTGGGGGCAAACATAATATACTAATCAAAATGAAGTTTATAAATAGTCAAAAACATCTACAAATGTATCCTCCGTTCACTCATAACTTGAAACTTTTTTATCACTGTTTCATTGGTTACATCATCAAACAAACTTTTTTCGATATAACAAACAAGACAGTCACTTAAGAATTGATCACCGATGCGATTCCGTAATACGGTCTTCACAATCTTCATTTCTGAAAAACATCTCTCGACGGTTGCGGTTGCAACATGCAAAGTCAAAGCTAACTTCAAAAGCCTATACACCAACGGATGAGAAATATGTTTTCTTGTTTCTACCATCACTCGTGCTAGGTCTCCAAGATTTCTCAAATCAGCAAACATTTCATCTCCTCGTACATTATCGATATAAATATCAAGTTGACGCTCTCAACACAACTAGCTTTTCTTTATCAAACTCACGAAATTAATCAATAGGACTTAAAGCTGATGTGCAAACGAATAATTCAGAATTTACCTCGTTAAAACGATCATTAAACTCTTGAAGCTGCATATCCAAAACTGTATAAAAACAATTTACTTGGTAATGATGCAAGTTGGTGATGCTGGTTTTTTTGCGTGGCTTCCTTGGATCGATGAAGTCATTTTCCATGTTGAGAATCTCAGTGTTATGTTTCTCACAAAAATATAAAACCTTCTTCACAAAAAAATCCCATCCATCATCTCTTAACTTTTGTAGTTGTCGCTTCGTGGATTTAACTAATGAGACAGCATTTAGGATGTCTTGATCTTTTCTTTGCAACGCCATTGATAAATTCTCTGTCAGTCCGAGAATAACCAGCATCAAGTGTAGATAGAACACAAAATCAAAAGTATGAATGTATTTGAGAAGACCATTTGCTTGACTTGTATGCGTATTGTCTAAACCTTCATCCTGGACATACTCAAGCACCTTAATCACAGAAGAAAACAACTCAACCAACCGCAACAACGTTTTATAATGAGATCCCCAACGTGTAGATCCTGGTCTTTGAAGTGAAGCCTCTTGATTCAACCCTTTTCCAGTCTTGATTTCACATTACTTATTCCTTTCTCAATTTCATCCCGTTGTATTTCTCGCATCATGTCTTTTCTTTTGCAAGAAGCTATAGACACGTTAACTAACACTGAAACTTTACCAAAGAAATCTCCAACTTCAAAATGTTTATTTGCAACTGCAACAACAACCAACTGAAGTTGGTGAGCAAAGCAGTGTACATAGTATGCAGACCTACTTTCTCTTGAAATCAATGTTCTCAGCCCATTCAGTTCACCTCTCATATTTCCTGCTCCATCATAGCCTTGTCCTCTCACCTTTTTCAAACTCAAGCTATATTTAGCAAGCAATGAATCAATACCAGATTTCAAAGATAAAGAACATGTCTCCTTCACATGGATAAGTCCAATAAATCTCTCTTTCACTATACCATGTTTATCAACAAAACGAAAAACTATAGCCATCTGTTCTTTCTTAGAAGAATCAGCAGATTCATCCACCAACAGAGCAAATACATCATGATCCATCTCTTGAATTATAGAGTTAACTACTTCTTCAGAAAAGCAATTCACAATGTCCTTTTGAATTCGATGAGAAACCATTTGATTATTTCCAGGAGCATTCTTCAGCACAACCTTATTCACGGCTTCGTTTTGTTCAGCGGTATACTTCACTAACTCCAAAAAATTACCTCTGTTACTAGAATCCTATGTCTCATCATGACCACGAAACGACAATCCTTGTCTCAACAAGTATCTAGCAGCATCAACTGAAGCATTTAATCGAACACGATACTCATTCTTCATGTCATTGGTCTGTTTGTGAAAAGCATGTTTAATTGATTTCCCTTGTCTCATCAAATCCTCACACTTCTTCATAGCTATGTTATAAAAGCTGTTTATTGTTTTCCCAACATGACCAAACAATCTCTCTGATTGATTCCAACGATTAAATCCTTCTGTCACAAATCCAATTTTTCCACCTTTCTTTTCGTTTATATCTCCAAACAAATAACAACACAAACAGTATGCCCTTTCTTTCTTCACACTGTATTCCAACCAATCACCATACTGATCAAACCAACAAGGATTAAACCGCCTTAATGCATCCCCTTCCGCTATACATCGCTGTTCAAATATATGGCTACGGGGTTGACAAGGTCCTTTAGTCAAATATCTGCGTCTTACCTCGTCTCTTATGTTGGGATGATATTCCAGAATTGGTATTCTCTCACCGGGATCATACGGCAAATTATCTAAATCAACATCAGCCGTTGAACTTGATGGAGTTTTTCTTTTCAGGAATTGATACAAATCAGACTGCATTAGTTATCTGGTGAATTAAAAACAAATAATTAGAAATCAAAAATCAAACTTACTGTCATAAATCAATGAATTAAAATTACTCTGTTCTAAGCATAAATAGAGAAACAATGTTTTAGAATTGATTTTGAAAGAACAAAAAGGTAAAAATTTTAGATATGTAATGACTGAAATAAAACTATAATCCAAACAAATTAAAATTATATATATAAAATACAGCAATCTAACCTGAAATTATAATTCAAATTGCTGCTTTAAGTTTTGGTGGTTTTGCTTGTGTTGTCGTCTGAGAAGAAGAGCGAATGAAGAAGAGGAAATCCAAAAGTCACGTTATTTAGCTTTTTTACTTTTATTCCAACAAATTTTGGATTTAATTGTTTAAGTGGCCAAAAAATAAAAACTTGTAATTGAAAAATTTGAGCTAAATCGTGAGCCCAACAAAATAGCCCAATAGAAGACAAAATCACTTAAACATATCTTCTGATTTTTTTATTTAGTGGGGTCAGGATAAACATTTTTGTGAGGTCATAATAATTTTTTCTAAAAAAAAAACAGAATTTTTTTTTAATTAGGTGAGGTCAGCTGACCCCACACCTCTCCACTTACATTCGCCCCTGATTATGTGACAACTGAATTTACTTAGAGCAACTCCATCGAGAATCTTATTGAGTTTCTAAATAATAAAAAATTTAAAAATAATTAAAGTAAGAGAGAGGAAGTGAGAAACTTTAGAAACCCACTAGAGACTTTATTGCATATGTGTCATTTGTTTATTGGTTTGTATTCTTTTTTTAATTTTAATTTTAATTATTTAATAAAAAATATTATTATTAAAAATTTTAGAGACTCTAGTGAGGTTTTCACCGATAGGAATGCTCTAAGTAAGACTTCGTTATTCGCAATGGTTCATGTGAATACCAAACTTACTAGAAAAGTAAATGGTGTTTACAATATTCACTTATATCTTATACCAGTTAGGTTGTTCTTAAAATTATATTATATTTAATATTAAGAAATTGATGATATGATCAAATACAAACCAATTTATTTCTCTCTGATTCTCTTATTATTACTTTTAAACCTTAATTTTGAATATTACTTGTATTTTTAGTTCTGTAAAGCTGTATCATATTTATCACATTTTCATTTCTCATCTTTTTATAATTACTATGGAGATACCATTGAACCGATTTAAATTTAACCCGCGAGTATCCTTAGTATAACATAAAAACATAAAACAATTTACCAATTAACAAGAAAAATAAATACTAAGTATATTTTTTCCATAAGTCCAGATCAGTTTTATATTGAGAGAGAATATACAAGATATTGTTTTCTACTTCTTGACCTACCATCAGGGTTGGCCCTCACTCCTGAGTACAAGCGGACCAAGCCTATGCTTGGAATCTTTTATATAATAAATAAATATTCTGCCAATTATTTAGTGAAAATATCATTAGAGGAGGTGGTCAATGTCTTGTTTTAAGAAGATAAAGGTTGGTGGTTTGATTCCTTCCACTTTTGAAAATTTTACCAACCATTTTTTAACTTATCAAATAATAGGCCCATTAATTATTTTGGCTTGTTGCCCATCGATTATATGGTGGTCTTCACACATATATTAGTCTTACCATTTTCTTTTACGTGCCATTCCCTTTATTGGGATTTGAACTATAGTTTTGCGGGGTTCACAATTTTAATGTATATCACAATTTTTATTTTGGGCTAAGCAAGCCCATAAGATTATTTTCTTCCTCTAACCCTGGAACGAGATTTTAGTTCACATTCTTCCACAAACTTCAACACTCATTTCTCTCCGTTGCAGCTGCCGCACCTGGTAAATCCTACTTATATTATTTTGTTTTCTACCAGCACATATACACTCTTATATTGAACTAATTTTTGTGTTTTTGATGTTGATTATTACGGATATTCAACTTTTTGAAACATTTTTTGAGTTCAGATCAACAAGTGTTTTACTTAAACTTCTCCTTACTTCTTGTTTTCATCTTTGCACTTGTCATAGTCGACTTCGGTTTTGTAAATCTCTGTGGATTTTCATAGAGTTGAGAAAATTCTAAATGTCAACTCTATGAGATCTTGAACCTTCCAAATCTTCAAGATCTATGAGTTTTCATAAACCTTGGTATTAAGTAGTTATAGATCTTGAAGCCGAAGTTTTCTCAACTATGAATTCTTGTTCTGCGATTTTTTACTCGTTGTGTGAGAATAGGGAATCTCTTGGCAATAGCAAGAGGCACAAATTTTGATAATTTTGAGGGTCCAACATTTTGTTTTTGTATATGCATGTTATAAAGACTTTTAAAATCCAATTTTACCATTTTTAATAATACTTTCTGTTCTATTGTAGAGAGATAAATTATCTTTATAAATTTTCAACCCATTCTTTTATTTTTCGGCACAAATAAACAACAACTTCTTTCTTCTTTGACCTAATTTTTATTCATTCTTTTCTTAGGTTGCCACACTATTGTCTTCATTTGATGTTAAACTTATGGTGTACATTTGTGTGTCGTTTTGCATAACACTGGCCATGTGTAGAGACTTCTTGATGATCATTGTGTTATTTTTTAGCATATACTTGAGTTATTCCACTGATTTATGAACTTTCTGAAATAATGTGAATGACTCGATCATGCTTTGGCGGTGAACCATGATAATTTTTAGTTGGTACTTTTTGATTGCTTCTGTCATCAATACAGTTTTGGGTTATATCAGAAGAAAAAAAATTCCACAAGTGACATTTTAAGTAGTTCATTCACTTCTATCCGTCAACTTAATGAAATTTTCTGTTTTGTGGGCATGGTCGCTATAAAATTCACATCACTTGGATGTATCATGGTTCTCATATGGTGTTCTCATCTTCTGAGGCTACCTTACAATTCTACCCATCTTCTTCAGTACACCAACAAGTTTTCATGAGAAATTAAAATCTTAATGATGACTGGCCAAGTTAATGATGGACATTTCTTGTTTTCGGATCTATTGAATGGTCGATGAGCACATCTTTTGTCACTTATGCTGCTAGTGTTTCCATCCGAGGTCTTTGATAAGGTTTATCATCTCTAGATGTTCTCTCGTTCTTTCCTACATATGGATCGAATCACGGAATACATCGATGATGATAAGCTAGATCTTTTTCCTACTTTATTGGTGCTCATTCACTTGAAAGCACATCCTCCCTAATTTTACAATGATACTTTTTAAGTTCTTTGTATCGATCATGATCCGGAAGTATACATAAGTGTTGCAACTGAGTATAAACACTTTTTCTTTCTTGAAGCTTCCCACATATTCACATAATGGCTTACCTTGTTTGGATTATTTTGTACGTGTCATCAATTTTCTTCTTTAGATTCATGCTGCTTGCAAACTTCTCAATAAATCGGCCAGGTAGTGGTGTGAATCATCCTATGGAAGAGTTTTGTAGATTTGTAAATTGCTGGTTCGATAAGGCTTGAGCCAAATCCTTTGAACATGCTAGTTTCATGATATTCCTTGCAATGGTGGTGGTGAACAACTGAACATACATGACTTGTATTATACCATATGGTTGTTAGGGTCACTCGTTCCATCGTACATTTTCATTAAAGGGAAAGTAAAAATCTTCAACATCTCTACTAGTAAAATTTCATCCACGAAAGGAATATTTGCATAAAAACCATGAGCTTTTTTTTTTACAATTGAAAGAGCTACTCCTGGAAGTCGCTAGAGTAAGGCCTCCATCACGTCCATTCGCTTTGAAAATTTAACCTCTAAATAAGTGAAAATTTTTGGTTGAACGGTTGTTACTGGATCGGTTGATGGGGTTAAGTTACGAATGTCATGCATCTGCCAATACATGTTTTTCTAACATCATTATCAATGGAAGCACCGGTCTGTTGTTAGTAATTTTAAAAATTCCATCTAGTGGTTGCATCGGGGGGATATGTGTGCAAAACCTAGAATCACTTTTAGCAGCAATACTTCTATGACCAGAAAGTAGAGAGGTGTTTACTGTTCTTAGTGATATGTTATCTGCTTCAAGTTCTGCTAATATTTATTCAGTCTGCTTCAATTACGTGGTGAGTGAATCCAGTTGAGTAGCATGACCGAGAGGGGCGTTGTCTTTTGTAGAAACTCAGATGTTGTCTTTTATATCTATCATGTCTCACATAGTTAAAGTTACCCCCTCCTTCTAGCACCAAACTGTATGGTAAAAATTTAACCGGTTCAAATCGAAACAATTCTCAAATATAGTTGGGTTGGCTGCTTGAGACCCCTATACAATGCCGCTTCTACCTAGATCAATCCAGACTCTCAAACTCATCTTATTCCCCCCCCCCAATCTATCTAATTTAAGGATTATTCCCCCAATCTTTTTTTTCCTGTCCAATTTCACCTACGAATTTTAAACAACCTAAATTTTGATCAATTCTTCTAAATCGTGATCAAATCCTTTAAATCGTATTTGCGAAATTGCAACCCGATTTAAACCTATTGCCTGACCCGGATGATCAATTTGCTTTCCCTGTTCGAACCCAATTGGAATCTTCCGCTTCTTTATCTTCTTTGTCTTCTTCATCTTCATTTTCAAAGGCCCATGTAGAGTTTTCGGATCTTCTTTTTTCTCTGCACACGTTATCCTGATTCAAAACTGGTTCAATTCTTTCCAAGCTCTGAATCTGAATCCCAAACCGAAACCTTCTCTGAATTCGAATCCGAATCCGACTTCTTCTTCGGCGAAGGTGCATGAGAAATGCGATTGCAAAATCACAGCTTTCGATTCCGAGTTTCTGGATACAACATTTCCTTTTAGTTAGTTGAAAAGTTTGAACAAATTCGAATCAAAATAGGGAATGTGCTAATTTATAATAATAATTTAGTTACAAACTCGATTTTGGCAAAATATATCACAAACACAAATTTAGAAAACTAAAACATAAACAAAATTTTATGTATTTATTTATATTATACTTTAATGATGTACTTTATGTTTTTATAATACGTAGTGTTTATTTCACCATTTATGAAAAGATGGGGGTTTAAAAACCCAAAAAAAAAATAGAATTTTTTTTAATGTTTTTGAAAAATGTCAGAAGTTTTTTATCCATTTTTCCATTCAATAACACGCAGATAAGCCCCTAAGTTTACATCTATGTCATAAACAACCCCAATATCTTTTTCTTCCGTCTTCCGCTGAGTAATTAGTAAAGATTCATATGGTCAATTTAAGTTTTGAACTGTTCTCTCTTCATCAATTCACTCACTACACTATTTCTAAGAATCTCACAGTGAATCAAAAATATATGGTGAATGGTAATAACTCCATCCATTACGAATTAATTTAGAGAAAGAGATGTAAAAACAGGTTTTACTTAGACAAATACGATGACAAAGACAATAACAAAACGGTACAGACAAAACAAACATCTTTTGAGTTTTTTCTATAAATAAACTTGAGACTCCCAAAATGTGCAAAGATACCCAAAAGTCTAAATTGGGAAGAGTGGGGTCTCTCAATCCTTAGCTTCTGCACAATTTATTTTCTTCATTACCGAACCAAACCAAAAAGAGCAAAAGATCCAATCCCAGCTTGTGCCTGATTACAATCTACAAGAAACCAATATATATCGAATTCAGATGAACACAACATGACTCCTACCATAAAAACCACATCTTTGTTTTCTCAATGCACCAACTCACTGATACATTACAGAATCATACACTCACATAAACTGTGTTTCCAGCCAAATCCTAATAACATTCAGCGTAAACCGTGTTGAAAATGAAATTAGACACCAAGTTGCAGCATTTATATGACAATACAACTTGCAACATGTCTCCAGCCATGACTATTCTATATAGCAAACCTACGCTTTTTATTTCAACAAACGAAAGACCATTTTGCAACCATTTCTAGCATTATACTAAAGGCTTATTTTGTGAAACTTGTAAACCATTAAGTTTAGTTTTACCTGGAAAAATATGGAACCCTCAGGAGAATTTTAATTACAAATGGCAAGCTTGGCAGTCCAATCATCAGCTACTCCATAATCAAGGCTGAGCTCAGTCATAGGAGGGATATTCTCAGCAGCGAATAGCATCACGCGAGGGAAATTAAGATTGTTGTGATCATGCAGAACAAATTGGACCATGACATTTGGATCAGTACTGTGGCTTATGTAACAAGCAACATTCCTCATCTTAGTCACATCCATAGAGAAGTCAACAGGAGGAATTTGAGGATAAGAAGAACGCTCAAAGTAAGGCAGGACCTGAGACAAATCTCCCCAACCTTCCCACCTTGCAGAAGAGAACCGAGCAGGATACACCAATGTATCACCGTTCATGGTCACAATGTTGGCCAGTTCCCTTGTCAAAGCAACCCCAGCATACTCACAGATAAAAGCACCAGCATGTAATATATCCAAAGACCGAACTCCCCAACCCGTTTCCATTGACCTAAACACTTCTAGCCTATTCCTCAAACCCTTTTGGGTCACACGGTTTCGACAATGTGGAGGGCACCGACATGCCAGTCCACATTCATGTATCAATGGTCTCTGTCTTATTAGCTTCCCATTATAGTCATAAGCAAACTCACCATAATTCCTGGCTTCACAAGGGCAGCCACTGCTACAACCGTTGACACAGTTGCATCCACTTCCACTCCGCGGAATAAACAAGCTAGGGGAAAACGAAGTGCTCACTAGGTAATCGTAATACAAAGGCTCTTGATCACTGTCAATATCATTAAACAAATAGATAGGAACCTTATCCTTCCCCTTTGAGATATCGAAACTGATGTAACCTCTTGGTCTCACAGACAATGGGTTACGTTTAAGAGCCAAAGCACGCTTCATAACCGAACTACCCATCTCAGACTGCCCTTCGATTCTCTGCAGCTTAAACTTAAACACACCGAAACCCGATTTCCCAAGCTCAAACCAAGAATCAACAATCTTATACAGCCCATCATAAACATAAACTTTAGCCGAAACCGAGTTCTCATATTTCAACCCTCTAATCACCCTAACTTCAATATCATAACGCATACTACATTCCATAGCATAATTCCCACCATCCATCTTCTGATTTTCAACTTGTCTTCCAAGCTTATCTTGGCCACCATGACCAGTATAAATAATCTCATCACCTTTATCATCGTCATCTTCATACCCACCAGAAACAATCACACTAGTAGCAATTGGTTCACCATTAGAACTAAGAGCCCCAGTAAGAAAATCAATCCCAGCTTGTGTTTGACCATGTAAACCAACAACACACAGCTCAAGCCTAAAGAAGAAAATATCCCCAATGTTAACACCAGGAATCGAACCCACGATTCGTTTATCACGATTCAACCATAAGTAACGATCTTTCATCATTGAAGCAGCTTTACTATCAGGTCTACCTCTTTTGATTCTTCCTCCACTACCATAGTCTTGACTTTGAACTTGTTCAATCATCAAATACATTCTCAGAGAATCATAAATCATTCTCGTCTTCCTCACATGTTCACGGAAATGTCTCTCACCTTCAGGTCCAATATCAGTGATCCTCACTAACTCCGATGAACGTGGCTGTTGCTTTGGCCTTCGAGTAGACGGTGAAGGGTCATTGGCTGAGTAAGGAACCGGATCCACACCCTGATTCGGATTCGACTCAGCCGGTACGATTGCTCCGGTTATGGAGTTGAGAACCGTGACGTCATCGTGACGGTTAAGCCGTTCAGCGAAAGCAGAAAGGAAAGAATCAGCGACGGCGCTGTAATCGGAGAACAAGTTTGAGGTTTCAACAACGGAGGAGGACGGAGGCGGAGGAGGAGTGTTCTGGAAATTGAAGGAGGGTGGTGAAATTAGGGTTTGTGGGTTTGTTGAATTTGGGAAATGAAAGGGGAAGTTTTCATTTGATTCAGCGACTGGTTCGGGTTTTGGGATGAGAGTAGGAATGTGAGAAGAAGAACCCATTTTTTTGAAGGTGAAAAGAAGAAATGGGTTTTAGAAAAATGGGATTTTTGGAGATCCTTTTAAAGCTTACAAACAGCAATGGCGGAAGCAGAAGCGTTTGTTGTTGTTTTTTTTCCCACCTACAAGACTAAACATTTTTATGTTATTTTTCAAAAATTAATTACACAGGAAATTGTACCTGGGAATCTAGAATATGATTAATGCAAAAAAAATTTGTACCTGGGAATTGTTTTGGAAATCAAAAATTTCAAGATCTATTGGGGGTGGAATAGAACTGCTGTCTTGGTAGTGGAGAAATCTTGAAGTTTTAAAAGATGGTGTGTTTGGTTGATGGTTTTTTTTTCTATCAGACACACCATTAGAATATAAATATAGAAGATATTGGTAGTACTGACATATCAATAACATGTTTCATTTTGTTAAAATTGTAATGATATTCGTTTTAAGTGACAAACAAATAAGTTTTAGGGAAAAAATCTCATATTATTTTTGTCAAGTATTTATAATGGGATCCTATTTATAATTGACAAATGTAAAAAATGCTAGATTTTTTCTAAAAATGTTTTTTTGTTTTGTTTTTAAACAAATGGCATTACAATTTTAATAAAATAAAACATGTTATCGACACGTTAACACTATAAATAACTTCTATATAATATATTAAGTTAATATTTAAAAATCTAGTAAAATATTACTTGATTTGTTATTAGGATACTAATCTAGTAAAATATAGTAAAAATATTTTACATTTAATATTATTAACAACTGTTAACGTATCTGCCATACATTTGATTTCACAACAAAATTTACAAAATTTACCATTCAAAAATCAAGTTTGGTATTAAAATCTAATAAAGATATGGTCAACATAGTTACTATTTTCTAAAATTATTAAATTTTGATTATAACAGTTATGGTTCAATCTTTAGAATATATATACAAAAAAAATATTATAAGAAACCAATTTTCTTAGAAAATAGATATATAATTAAAAATATAGTCAACACGGTTAATATTTTTATAAAACTGTTGAATTTATGCTACAAATCGTATTATTAGCGCCGATGTGTCAAAAGTGGATTGATTTTAATAAATAAATATTACGAGATTTTTTATTTGGTGAAAAAACTTTTCAAAAGAAAAAAGTTTAACTAAAATATAGTCAACATTGTTCTTATTTTATAAAAATATTGAAAATATGTCATAACATGAATTTTTAGTGTCGACATATAAACAACATGTAATATCCCAATCGTCTAGAAGTCGTTAAGCAAATACCACATGTCTCTTCCCTTGAAATCTCACCAAAAACTAGTTTCATGATATGTTATTTCTGGATTTATTCTACCATGTATCCATAATAAGGAGACATAAGTAAAGTATTTTACAATTTACTTAGTGAGAATGATCTCTTTTGCCCACATGACCTTATGCATTCATCAAATGTTAGCATCCCACATGAAAAGTTTAAATGAGAACACACAATCATGCTTATATTCTCAATCATTCATGATATGCAACAAGCAGTGAATAACTTGTTCTCAAATCAGCATGTCAGCTCTGCTTCAATTCGGACTCCTGAATCAGGCCAAACCATGCCCCTATAAAACCCATGTGTGTTATTTCCCCTCATGCAGAGTGTAACATCCGTGTTCCATAAATTAATTAATTTAATTAATTTAGAAACTCTTTCGAGTTTATGAACCTTAGACAAGTCTCGAAAAATTGATTATAGGGTGAAATAATCAATTTAGATTTGTTCCGGGGGTATCATAAATTGGTTCGAAAGTTGTGGGGTTTTCTCAAAAGTAACAAGTGGGAAGCAAAATTGGTTTTCTCTTCTTCTCCTTGTTGAGCTCGCCATTTGTGGGGGTTGAGAGAGAGTTTCTTGAGCTTGTGAGCTTAGAGAGATAAGAGAAGAAGAAGAAAAAGGATTTTGTGAGCTTGTGGAGCTTGAATCTTGAGAGATCAAAGGGTGTGGAGCTTTGTGAAGCTTGGAAAAAGAGTGGGTTAGAGCTAAGGGTTGGCGTGAGCTTGGAGGATGAAGGAGAGATCTTTCATGAGCTTGGGGGAGTCCATCTAAGGCTAGATCCTTCCATTCTAAGGTGAGTTGTGACCAAAGGTTATCATTAAGCCATGTGTGGGGGCTTTTGGGGTTGTGCTAAGCATTGGGGTGTTCCTAGGTTACTTAAAAACCTTGTGGTGATTTGTGGAGCTTTAGCTAGAGTTTGCTAAGCTTGTGGTGGTTAGGGAACCATGGATTTGTGCTTGTTGTGCCATGTGAAGCTTTGATTGTGAGTTCTTATGCTTGCTTGGTGATTGTGTGTGTTGTGGTTTCATGGCTTGTTGGGAGTGTTTCCCCTAGTTTCTTGGTGTGTTATTACCTTACTTGATATGTGTATTGGTTGTGGTTTAAAGGTTTCATCTTAGGATTATGCCTTGGCTAAGTTGAGGAGTTGGGAAATCGGACCAGCTATCGACCATGTGTGGTGGATAGGGCGAGGTTGATAGAAGTTATCAACTAGGGCAGGTCGATAGAGCGAGGTCGATAGATCCTGCTGGACGTTTTTCCTAGTGTTTATCGACCAGGTGTGGTCGATAGAGCGATGTCGATACACCTGGTCGATAGAGCGAGGTTGATAGGGTGTATCGACTAGGTGTGATCGATAGGTAAGTCGATGAGTTTCTTCGGATGGTTTTTAGGTTGGCTATCGACTAGCTTGTGGTCGATAGTTCATGGTCGATAGTGGCTATCTACCAGGTGTGGTCGATAAGGCGTGGTCGATAGGGGGTATCGATGGTGCTGGTCGATAGAGTGTGGTCGATTGACCCTGTTGTTCTGTGACTTATGTTTTTAGCATTTCTTGATGTTGTAAATTGCTAGGTGGTCAGTCATGGATGTGTTTGATTAGCTTTGCATGAGGTTGCATGTCTAGCTGATTGTTTGAAGTAATATGTGGTGTTATTATTTCGTGTTGGTGTGGTTATTTGAATTGCGTGGACTTTCACATAACCTGTTTTAGGAGGATCAATCTCACTCAGCGTTCATGGAATTGATTGACTAAGATGTTGAATGTATTTTTTATTTTTTTTTTTTTTTTTTTTTCTTTTTTTTTAAATCATGCATGTTGTTGTTTGTTGAATGTTAATTACTTGGAGAATATTTAAATGTATGGGCGTTTAATTATTAAGTAGTTGCATGTGTAAAAAAAAAAAAAAAGAGTGCGGTCGTCACATTTTTGGTATCAGAGCCCATACGGTTCTAGAAGCCTATACAGGTCATAGAATCATCCTCTTTGAGCCTTGTGGGATTCCACGGGGAGTTATCTTTGTTGTGATGATTGTGTTTCAGTGTTTCTTAGTCCGTATTCTTTGAAGTGTAGATGGCTAGAGGGCGTGGTGGAGGCCATGGCCGGGGTAGAGGTCTTGGTCGTGTGGTGGAGCGGGTCGATGAGTCGCATGCGAGTCAGGTTGGGTCTGAGGATATGGCCGGTGAGAGTACCGGTTTGGCTGGTGTTCCAGCGGGTGCTGCGGATTTAGCAGCGGGTGATGCTCAGGCCCGAGATGATCGTCTTGCTGATCTCTTATCATATGTAAAAAAAAAAAAGAGACTGCGGTCGTCACACAAAGACCCCTTTGTACTGTACACCAACTTCTACATTTCTACTCACTGTGATCTCCAATCTAAGATGAGTTTCCGGTGAAACACTGTTTTGAACTCTCATAATACTACTACAATGGTTTCCTCCTTCCATATTCTTCAGAATCATTAACATTTCTTCCAAACTGCCTGCATGAGCTTGATGGAACTCCCCATTCCTTTCCTATTCCAAACTCATTTTGAGGGTTTCCGAGACACTCTCTCCTTTTGAAAACAACTTCCAATTCTTTCTTTAAACTTGAATGTAGCTACCTGCATCACATGATGCCTCCTACAACTCCCTGACCATTCTAGAAACTTTTCCATCGCTTCAAAAAGTTAAGTTTTATGTACACCTGCATTTTTGGGGTTCCTTCTCACTTAAGACAAGTTTTCCCGCCTAGGTTACCAAGGTACTTTGTCAAAAATATCGAACATGGCGTCCTTCCACGGTATGCACCACAGGCTCTTTCTATAGGGAAATATCTAGCTTTTTGGAACATTTAATGTTCGTAGAAATGTCCTCTTTCAAAAACCTTCTTTTCAACTTTTTTTCACTTTTCAACTTACTTTTCTATCTTCCATAGATCTCACTAGAAGATAATCGAAGAGCAGTGTAATCTTCCCGTGAAAGGTTTTTGTTGGAGAGAAAGATCGAGCTGATTACAACAACGGAATCAGCAAGATTTTCCAGAACGACCAGCGATTCAACGAGAAATCAGAGTCCAGTTTCTCGGTCTAACTTGCTAACAAGTATCGTGAGAGCTGCATCTTGCTCCGATGACCAAGGTCTCTTTACTTTCCCGGTGGATCCAGTTCTCTCTAAGTCGGCGAGCTCTGCTACAACTGCAGTGTTTGTTGCATCATCTGATGCAAACTCTGGTGGCTTATAGATGATTGCTTCTTCATTCTTCATTGGCTAAGTTTTTTTTTTGGGATTGAGAGGAAAAAAACAAAATGAAATTTGAAAAATATATAAGCAACTGTTGCTTTGTCTCTGGTGAGCCAGCCAAAGGGTTTTATATATTTTCAAAGACCCTTTGGCTGGCTCACCAGACACAAAGGACCAGTTGCTTATATATATTTACAAATTTCATTTTGTCTTTTCTCTCAATCCCAAAAAAAAAAACTTAGCGATGAAGAACGTAGAAACAATCATCGATAAGCCATTGGTATTTGCATCGGATGATACAACTAATGCTGCAGTTGAAGCAGAGCTCACCGAGTTAGAGAGAACTTGCTCCACGAGGAGAGTGAAGGGACCTTGCTCACCTGAGAAAAATGCGGCTCTCACGAGACTTGTTAGAAATTTAGGGCCGAGAAACTGGACTATTTCTCGTGGAATCCCTGGTCGTTCTGGGAAATCTTGTTGATTGCGTTGGTATAATCCGCTCGATCTTTCTCTCAACCAAAAGCCTTTCACTTGTAATTTACACTGCTCTTCGATCAACTTCTTAATTCTAGATTTTTGCTTTGGTGTTTTTTTTATTTACACTGCTTTGGTGTTTTTATTTATTTTCTTGTATCTGCTTTTCCAGGCCCTAATACTTTGGTCTTTATAGATGTGTAAGCCAAGATCTTCAATGTCTGAGTCGTGGTGCTTCTCGGCGTCGCTTAGCTTGAGGCTCACTTCATCTTCATCTCAATGAAGACTAAGTCTCTAATTTCTCAGGTTTTGCTTAAAGGCTTACCTTTGAAATGAATAAAATGTGGAAGGCTAAAGCCTCGCGGAAAAGGCTAATAAGACTTCCAACACACAATTGTTTCAAAACAACATAGAAGAAAACAATTTTTCTATAAATGGAAAAATTAAAATTTAGTACAAGAAATATTAAATGTAATTACATGAAAAATTAAAATCTCGAAATCCTAAAAACCAAAAGTCAGTACTAGGATGTATACTCCCAGAGTGGTTAAACTAATACCAACTCTAGTCAGTCGGTTGTTCATCTGCAGAATCCTGACACTTTGCTTTGCTCCTTTCTCTTATTCTTCTCCCTCTCCTCTTCCTTCCTCCTAACGTGACACTCACACACACACACACACAAAGAGAAATAGAAGTGTGTTTCGAGGAAGACAATGTTTCGGGCTGGCGATGACGACGATGATGTAGGAGTTGGGATAAACGGTTTGGAGGTTATGACTCTCTCCCTTCTCTCTAGATTTCTCTTTCTCTAGGTTTAGTTTTAGGTGACTAACGATCTAACAAAACCTTATATTCTCTTTATATACACTCATTTCTAAACTCCTTTAATTGGACTTAATAGGCTCCTTATTGGTTTAGGTTCTTGATCCACAAAATTTTCAATTGGAGCAGATCAGAGATTTTTTACAAATAAATTTTGATCTTCATAATAAACATTAAGATATTTTTTTAACTCAACTTTAGAAAGAAAAAATTAGAAATTTGGGAGACAAGAACACATGATATTTCCATGCTATAACTAAACGTATGAGCGCAATCAATAAACTTTCTATTATAGAGGATGAGGAGGGCTCAATCTTCTATTAGGAAGGGAAGATCCTAAATGTGATCACCAAATACTTTCAAAACTTATTTACATCAAGGTGAGAGACTTACTATTTTCCACGAAGATCTTTATCCATGCATCTCAAGTGAAATGAATGATTCCGTGATTTCTCCACAACATTAGAAGACATCAAAAGGTGCTTCTCAATCCATGCCGAAAAGGCCTGATGGCTTTCTGCAAGTTTTTTCTAGTCAAACTGGAAGCAGTGGGATCACAAGTAAATCATGGAAATTTATAATTTCTTCTCATGTAGATTCCTGCCAAGAAATATCAACTTTATTCATATTAAGTTGACTCTAAAAATCCAAAGTCCAAGAGAGTTTCTGATTACCGACCTCTTTCACAATGAACGGTGTATTAGAAGATTATATCTAAGTTCCTTATGATGAGACTACAACTAGTCTTGCAAGGAATAGTGGCATAGAATCAATCAACTGTTGTGCCTCAAAAAGAGTGATATCAGAAAATGTACTGATAAATCATGAAGTCTTACATTACCTGAAAACTTCTGAAGCAAGAAAAAAATGATTCATGGCCATCATAACCGACATGATGAGCAAAACATAGGATATAATAGATTGGGGTTTTACAAGAATTTTCTTGGAACAATTATGTTTTCATCATGAATGGATATCATGGATTATTCAATGTATTAAAATATTTACTTACTTTATCCTCTTGAATGGCAAAGCCATATGTCTAGTAGAACAAAACTGAGGAATCCGACAAAGAGACCCTCTCTCTCCATACATCGTTATAGTCTGCAGTGAAGTCTTGTCAAGTCTATGTACTAAACCAAAAATTGAAGGAATATTAATGTGTATCATAGTGGCAAGAGGAAGTCCGAGAATGAATCACCTTTTTTTTGTTAACGACACAATGTTCTTCTGCATATCAGACACTCAGAGCTGCACAAACTTAATTTCAATCAAGCACAATAGGAAACAGCTTATGACCAAATGATAAACAAACATAAGTTAACAATAACCTTCTCTACAAAAACACTTTTTCATGTAAGGGAAGAGACAAAGAACGTACTTAGAATTCAAAAGAAAGGAGACTTGGGCAACTACCTTGGTCTACTAAAACTCTTTAGAAGAAAAAAAAGAAGGACCCCTTTAACCTTATTCTAGACAAGATCCGCCAAAAATATCTTAGCTGGTCCTCCAAATTCATGTCCTTGGCTAGGAAACCACCAAGTTGAAATTATTCCTTGCTGAAATGCCCACATATACCATGCCGTGCTTCAAAGTCCTTATATCCTTATGTAAGCACATTCAGTCCTTACTAACAAGATTTTGGTGGGATAAACCTGGAGAAAAGAAGATAATGGTTTGGATTTCCTGGAGAAAGCTTACATAAAGAAAAAGAGATGGAGGTCTCGTCCAACAAGATACAAAAATCCAACGATGCTCTCATTGCCAAACTGAGTTAGCATATCCTCACTAAAACTAATTTTGTTTAGCACAAATTATTCTCATAAGTACTGCTTCAACACTTCTTTCTTGAACTGCACCACCCCTTCTTTGCTTCAAATGGTTAGTGTGGGATCTGCATTGAAACCAAGCTAATAACAAATAAACTTGGCAAATTTATTGGTAATGGAAAAGATACATCTATCTGGAATGAGCCTTGGCTATCGATAATACTTTTCTAACGCCCATGAGACCGCCATCTTAGAAAAGTCAAGACTTGAAAGTTGCTCAATCCTCTATTTGGAATAACTTGAATGGAACAAAGAGAAAATTCAACAAATTCTTCTGGGAATTGAAAAGGAAATCATTGTAAACAAACCAAGTAAATTGGGAGTAGTATACCGTTTTGCTGCGAAATCTGGATACCATAAAGCCACTAAGAAAAACATGAAATCAGACATGGTATCCAAACAGAGATTTAACTGGATATCCAACATATGGAATATCAAGAACTCCCCCAAAACTAAGTTTATAATGTGAAAAGCGATGAGAGAATTAGTACATCTACTGTGTGCCTCATTGTAAGCTTGCAGAATCCACCATGTATATATTCTTTCATTGTAACTTCGCTGCTCAGATCTGGAACAAAGCACCATTTAAAAACACTATTAATCATGAATTACAGAGTGGGGTTGGAAATGACATTACTCCTCATTTGCTTACCTCTAACATGTTTTGGAGAAGGACCCCTCGCCTTGTGGATCATGTGGTTAATTTGGATTACAAGAAATAAAAATATAAAAATATCTTTGAGAATATACAGATCTCACCAGGATACCCTATCTCAAGCAATTTCTTTTGGCCGTGAAACATGCTGCACAAGAAAATAACTCATCAGTTCTGATTAAATGAGTAACAGAGAAAGTATCCAATTGGGTTAGTTAGATACAATCTTTTATCATACTGATGCAACTTGAAGAGCTGATTCAGGAGATGCAGAAAATGAATGAATCTTTGAAGATTGGTTGCTAAACCGAGAGAAGCGAGGTCGATCAGTCTCACAAAACATGAGTTTGTCCTTGATGATAAAATTATGGTAATCTACTTGGCCATCCTTCGAGGCAAAGATATAGGCTTCAAAATAAAAATTCTAGCATCAGATTCGCAACAGATAATCTAGATACCCAATCAAAGGAGATGTTTAGATTCTCCTATATCCACTTATTATCTTTTGGATTTGGAAAAAATAGTTTCGCTTTTTTCTCTTGTTTGAAAAACTTGTAACTCTCTAAATTTTATCGATATGTATTTTTAATTCTAATGAAATCAACTATTTGCCGAAAATCAATTTTAATGAAATAACCTAAATTATTGTCAACGTGTCAACAATACATTGAGTTTTCATTCAGAATTATTATTTAAAAAATTAATTTTAGAAAGAAAAGTATAATAATTATATAGTCACGGTAAATAATAAAAAACAATAGTTTCTTTATGCTTATCATAGTTATTGTTAGTGCGACATTTGATCTTCATAATAAATATTAAGATATTTTTTTCTTTAAAATTTTAAATTTAAAAAAAATTCAAATTTAACGCTCAACATATAGGGAAAATTGCTCATTTAATTCCACAAGTATTTGAAATTAACAGATTTATTCTCCAACTATTTAGTGTGCATAATAAATCCTCAAGTTTGGTTTGACTTGCAAAATTAGAGTTTAATAATCTCAACATTAAACAATAACCAAAGATCATTAAGTCTAGTTTTCAGAGGTTGATATATAGCTTTCTCCATCACAATTGTTCTCCAAAGTAAAACCCTCTAAATCTCTTAAACGATTCTTCTCCAAATCAAAACCAAGAACCTCAAAATCTACTTCCTAAACTTGATTTTCCTAAATCAAACAAAAACCCTAAGACGCAAGCTGAAAACCATGATGTGTAGAAGACCAAGCTTCCAGTTAGAAGGCAAACAGAAATCAAAAGGTATATTTGACCTTGAATTTAGAATAAATTTTTGTGCTATAGTTTGTGTTTTCTGTATTTTTTAGAAGTTCAATTCAGGTTCAATCAGATTCTGGTGTTCACCATTAACCTTTGGTTAATTTTTTTTTATTATCTGCGCATAATGAATTTTGAACGACTATTGATTATGTCATTTCTGTAGGGCACTGAATGAAGATTGTAATATGGGTGAAGAAGAAATAGTAGAAACTGTTCTTGAAAAAAATGTTCATGAAGAAGAGAGGGAGTCTCACGATAATGTAGGTGTTGAGCAAGATGATTGTGAAGTTATCATTGAAGATATGGGTGGATATAAAGAGACTGAGCCAGATTTGGATGCCAGTATAGAGTCTGAGCCCGTGGATAATACTTTTGTTGATGTATAAATCTGCAAAAACTTAGAAGACCAAGGTTATTTTCTAAAGAAGAATTTTTTTGAAGCTATAAAACATGAAAGCTAAAATTGTTTTAAATCACAAAGATCTGATATTGAACCATCTACGAAAAGGACTTTCAAACTTGTGTGTTAACTTTATCTTCAACGAGCTGATGCGGTTCCAAATGGATTTGGCAATAGCTTGAGATTTCTGGTCCATTGTCGTGAAACTTTTGTAAGAAAGCTATTAAATTTAGAAAGAAATAAAAAATATTCTAATAAAGATAACACAGTTAATATTAAATAAATGTCAAAAAATCGCGAATTTTCAAATAGTGGACGTTTAAAGCATGGACTTTCAAAATGTCATTTAAATGCCAAAGTTTTTTGTTGACTCGTAATTAAATGGTAAACTTTTGTTGACTGGACCATTTGAGGCACGTCGTTAAATTGACGTTTACTGTGTTAATGCTTCTGTTAGTAACTTCCGTTTAATCAAAACGATGTCGTGTCAAGTTTTATTAAAAATCATCAACTTTCAAATTGTGGACGTATAAATCCTAAACATTTTAAAAATGTCGTTTCAATGCCTATGTTTTCGTTGACTTCAGTATTGAATGTCTAACTTATGTTGACTATGTCATTTGAGGCAATACTTTAAATCAAGTGAAGGGCCATGCTTATTGGGTGAAAATGTATGTTACCAGCTTCCGTTTAATTAAAACGATCAACGTTCCGGAAACTATTTATCATTCGTCTTCTCTTTCTACTTCTGGTTGCTTAATCGAGATCCAACCATAATCAAGAAGTGAAAAGTATTCTCTAATTTAAATCCGCTCAAAAAGTGAGAAGATTTTTTACTTCTTGATTATGATTGCATCTCGATGAAGTGACCCAAAATGGAAAGAGACAACTAATAATAAATAGTTGTTGGAACATTGGTCGTTTTGAATAAACGGAAGCTGGTAACAGATAATTTAACCCCGTAAGCGTGGTCCGAAAATTGATTTAGAGTCATGCCTCAAATGGCATAGTCAACATAAGTTAGATATTTGATTATGAAGTCAACAAAAACTTAGACATTTAAACAATATTTTTTAAAAGTTTAGAATTTAAACATCCACAATTTGAAAATCGAAGATTTTTAATAAAACTTGAAACACCATCATTTTGATTAAACGTGAGTTGTTAACGGAAAATTTAACACCATAAACGTTAATTTAACGACATGTCTCAAATGGCCTAGACAATGAAACTTTGTCATTTAATTACGAGTCAACAAAAAACTTGGGCATTTAAATGAGTTCATGCTTTAAACGAACACATTTTGAAAGTTGTGATTTTTTTGACATTTTCTCAATTAAATAATAAATATTGTAATATTTATTATGAAAATAAATGTGGTGCTGACACGTATGCACTAGCAATAAGTACAATAAGAATAAATTTGATAACTTTAAAAAACAATTATCGCGTTAACTATATTTCTGTTAGATTTTTATTTGTAAAATTTATTTTTAAATAACAAATCTCTTCATACTGATTTTGATGATCAAACATGTCGACCACATGTGGAAGCTAATACTTATTATACCCCTTTTTCTGTATCATGCACATAGTAAACCCTCTTCACCATAATGGATTTAATGTCTTTTGATCACTCATGGTTTCACTTCCACCCAACCACCTAATTAAGAAATTAGTTCGTCTTACCTCGGCATGGAGTGCTTGGATCGCTCTCCTTAAAACCTTCAAGCATAACAGAAATCTTGTCCCATCTTACAAGCATCGGTTACAAGGAAAGCAGTTGAGTCGAGGTCCCATCATGTATGAATCTTTGTTCAAATAATAGAAACATAAAATATTTCCAAGTGATAGTAAAAGCTGAGAAGAATAATTTATTCAATAGCAGTAGATTGAAGAATATTTTTTAATTGAAAACATTTCAACCAATAACTGAGTGAAAAGTGTGGATATGATCTCTAGTGAGTCTCTCAAACCAGAGACAGTTCTACAAATTTTTAATTTAATTTAATAAGGAATCTCTAAATTAGAGGCCCCAATGGTAATGTTGTAATAACTTTTTCTCATTAAGCAACACATGAGAACATCGTGTATACATGATTCAACGTTGCGTTCAACATTTGGATTAAGATTGATCAGAATACTTTTCATAATATTATATAAGTAGATCGGTCTTAATTGTGTATGAAACTAACCAAAATCAACATTTTTATATGCTAAGTGTTCAAAAGCGCTCATAGCTCATTTTAGAGATACAGAAAATGTGGGACATATAACATGAATGAAGGTAGCTCATGCTAGCCCTCCAATGTTTCACCTTCTATTTGATGATGATAGCCTATTCTTTTTTAAAGCAGAGCCCCGAGAATGTGTGGAAGTTATGAAGATCTTTCCATGTGAATGAGTTTTATTGGCAATTTATGTATACAAACATATATACAGTATAACTTAGGATATTGGGTGGAAATAAATCTCCTTAACCTGACCAGTAAAACGGATGTTTGATACTAAGTACAATAAGAATAAATTTGATAATTTTTAAAAACAATTATTGTGTTAACTATATTTCTATTAGGTTTTTCTTTCTCAAAATTGATTTTTAAATAACAAATCTCTTCATACTGATTTTGATGATCAAACATGTCGACCACATGTGGACGCTCATACTTATTAGGATTAAATACAAAAATGGACACTTTTGAAAATTTATTTCCAAAGGAGGCCACCAACTGCTTCAAAAATCATTTCCCAAAAGACTCCGTTTGGAAATAAATTTTCTAAAGGGTCTATTTTAGAAAATTGCCATACTTATTATACCCATGTTTATGTATCATTCACATAGTAAATCCTCTTCACCATAATGGATTTAATGTCTTTTGATCACTCATGGTTTCACTTCCCCCCAACCACCTAATTAAGAAATTAGTTCATCTTACCTCGGCATGGAGTGCTTGGATCACTCTCCTTGAAACCTTCGAGCATACCAGAAATCTTCTCCCATCTCACCACAAAAATACCAACTTGGAAACAAGTTTGATTGGGATGTATCTTACAAGCATCGGTTTCAAGGAAAACAGTTGACTCGAGGTCCCATCATGTATGAATCTTTCTTCAAATAATAGAAACATAAAATATTTCCAAGTGATAGTAAAAGTTGAGAAGAATAATTTATTCACTAGCTGTAGATTGAAGGATATTCACGTGAGCTCTCTTGAAAATGTGTTTAAAGTATTTTTAATATGACATCAAAAGTAATGAGTTTTGGCTTGTATGTGAGCTTTGACAAATGAGTTAGGGATTTGGACTGTTACAATATGATATCTAAGTATTAAGGTTTTGTGCAAATAAACCATCGACTTTTATTTTTTTTGCAAGATTAATCCTGATCTGAATTTTGTGCAAGTCAATCCTATCAACTCTAAAATGATTTTTGTGCAAGCCAATCCTATCAACTCTAAAATCACCCGCAATATAGTCATCTTGTATATTGTCGACATAGCACCGTTTGTATCTGTTAGAAAACTAACGGAAAACTCAAAACAACGTAGTTTTGGAACAAAAAAACTACACTATGTTTATTACAAAATTGCAAAGGTTGCTATTTTCTACTGGGTAAAACAACATGCTTTTTACTTTTACATTTAATTTTAAAAATTAAACAACAAAAACAAATTTATTTTAGTTTCATCTTCCTCCACCATTTCAACATGATGGAGAAGCTTTCTATGAAATGAATTTTTTTTCTTTTTTTCTTTTCGTATTTAGGATTAGGTTTTTCTTTCTGGGTTTGAGATCCGCCATTGTTACCTCTAGATGGGAACAAGATAAATGAAATCTGGGAAGCTCTAGAGGAGATTCTTTCCATTTCTGGGTCTAAGCTGATATGGATCTTCAATTTTGATGTAAATTTGTGAATCTGATGTTGTTTGATTGTTATTGAAATCATTGATTTCAAGAAATGAATTTCCCCCAAATATTTACTCAAATTGATGCTACAGTCAATGAAGAAGAGTAGGAGGATGAAGAAGAAGAATACAATGAGTCCAAATGTCTCCAAATTAATTTTCTTTAATAAAATTTAAGAAAATCGACATGGATTTTTTCAAAAATCATTTTGACACTTCAGCATTTTGATCCAAAACTACACCATTTTTGGATAAAAAACTACAGTTTTTTTAGATCCAAAACTACATCATTTTGACACTTCAGCACCTAACAGAGCCACCTAATAGAGGATAGCTATATTGCTGGTGACATTAGAGTTAATAGGATTGACGTGAGAGTTAATTTTGAAAAAAAAACAATGGATTATTTGCACAAAACCCTAAATATTATTACATTAAAGAAGTTTTTGTAAAGTTCAAGTACAGCTGCAAGATCTTATAAATTCTAATTAAAGAGAAAAGTCAAAGTTATAAGAGTCAGACATGTAAATGTATCTTTAAAGAGTATTGCATAGGATTACGCAGATGCTATAATATAATAATGGCAAGTTAAAGAGTGATGACAAGTTCCGTAGAGGTTAGATAGAAAAATGTTTAATTAGTACATTTAACTTTGATTTTGTAGTAAACAAAAAATAATTATAATTATGTGCTTGTTTTTTTTGTCAACATTTATAAATTTATTAGAACGGTTTAGAAATCCAAACCGGTGGAATAAAGTTTACATAAATAACAAAATACGGATAATGTCTCGCACTACGTGCTAGTTTGTCCGCTTTTGAATTTAAATTACGAGAAATTAAAGAAAACGAGAAAAATAAAAATAAATTCTTGATTCTCACAAGTTCTTCAAGGTGTGCTGAAAAAGCAGGCCATTCCGCCGGTGTAGACACCATCTTCACCAACTCGGACGAATCTGTTAAGAAAGCTACTTCTGTTTTTTGTTGGCGTGCAAAGGGGAGAGGCACCTGCGAGTGTTACATGCCCCCATAGTTGTTCCCTCCATGTCATCTTTAAAGCAGAACCACCATAATCTAGAAAAATGATCTATCTCTTTCCACGAGCCATCTACATGACAGCGAAACCCTTGGAAGGCTGAAATTTGAGGCAAAGGTATAACAGCAATACCTTGAGAGATTTGATTAGTCTCATCCTTATCCTTAACTTGTGGTGACTCCCAAGCTAAACATTCGGTTTCTGCTAATTTTAAAATATCCTGCAGGTTTCTATCGATATTATTGAAGACCTTATCATTTCTCGTTTTCCAGATATACCACAAAATCCACGGAAAACTATTGTCCTTAAAAGTTTCAGGAACTCTCCAGAATAAATGATCTATATTGGAAAACAAAGAATTTCTTGGGAAACCAAAGATCGATGGTATTTTTGATAACGCCCATACTTGTACTGCTGGTGGACATTCAAAAAGAGTATGATTAACTGTCTCTTCCTCTGCTCCACACCGAGTACAGTAAATGTCACAATTTATTCCTCTTTTTCTAAGATTCGAATTAACCGATAAACAGCCTATAATAGCTTGCCATATAAAATGTTGTATTTTAGGAGGACATTTTAATTTCCATGTATTAGCTTGTAGAGGCCGAATGTCTGGACCAAAATAAGAGAGTGTAGTACCAAATGAGGGATAATTGTGTTCCGTCCAATATCCTGATTTTACCGTATATTTTCCTGATTTTGTAAAATGCCAACAAAAAATATCTTCTTTAATAATTCTACTAATTAGGATACCCCGAATTAATGGAATATCTAATGGATCAATGATTTCATTGATCAAATCCATGTCCCACATCATGGTTGTCGGGTCAATTAACTGATTGACTATCAGATTAGGGTAAAATTTTTGTCCCTTACATAAGGCTGGCCTCGGGCGAGTAGCCGGTATCCATGGATCATTCCAAACTGAAATGGAATGCCCAGAACCAACTCTTTTAATTAGTCCTTTTTTAACCAGAGGTCTAGCGGAGATAATACTTCTCCATCCATAGGAGGGAGAGTACGATTTAATTGGATCCATTGGGTTTGTTTTCCGATAATACCTGCCTTTGAAAACTTTCACAAACAGAGATTCCGGGTGTTCCATTAGCCACCATAGTTGTTTCGCTAAGAGTGCTGAATTGAACTCCTCTATTGTCCGAAAACCAATTCCGCCTTCTTTTTTGCTTTGACACAATTTTTTCCATGTCATCCAGTGTAAACCTCTTTGTGTACCATTTGAACTCCACCAAAATCTAGCCACTGCACTAGTAAGCTTAGTGGTAATTGTTTTAGGTTGCCTAAAACACGTCATCACATAAGTTGGTAGAGCTGCGGCCACCGATTTGATCATAACTTCTTTACCACCTTTGGATAAAAATTTAGCTGACCACCCATTAATCCTATCTTGGAGTCTCTCTAGAACAAAAGAAAAACTTTTACTTTTAGAGCCACCCATACTCTCCGGAAGACCTAAGTATGATCCCATTCCACCTACATTTGAGATTTCCAATATTTGCTTCATTTCCTCTCGAACCGACTCCTCCACCTTATGACCAAATTGGATCGATGATTTTGAAAAATTAATTTGTTGACCGGAGACAAATTCATATTGTTTAAGTATATTCAAGATAGTTTGACATTGCTCTTTGTCCGCCTTACAAAAAAACAAACTATCATCTGCAAAAAGAATGTGAGAGACCGATGGACTTGCTCTAGCAATTTTTAGTCCCGAAAGAGATCCTTCCCTTTCCGTTTTCCGTATATTCGCTATCAATACTTCCGTACAAATTATAAATAAATAAGGTGAGAGAGGGTCTCCTTGGCGCAATCCTTTTTTTGGAATTATTTGCCCCTGTGGCTGTCCATTAATGATGACTTTATATTGCACAAATTTAATAGACCACATCATCCATGTGATCCAATTTTCCGCAAATCCAAGTTTATGAAGAAGTTTTTCAATAAAAAGCCATTCAACCCGATCATAGGCTTTACTCATATCAGTTTTAATTGCCATGTACTTCTGTTTACAAGAATTATTAGTCCTTAGAGCGTGAAACATTTCCTGAGTGATAAGAATATTATCGGAAATTAACCGACCTGACACAAAAGCTGATTGAGTTTCCGAAATTAAATTCGGCAAAACTTTCATCAACCGCTGACATAGAACCTTAGAAACTATTTTATAACCGATATTACATAGGCTTATTGGCCTAAACTCTGTCATTCGACTCGGCCTATCAGTCTTAGGAATAAGACAAATATTTGTTGTATTTAGTCTTTGGTCAAAAACGTCTGTCAACATAAAATTATTCACCAAATCAAATAGATCCTTTTTAATCACCTGCCAAGATCGTTGATAAAATAACGCAGTCATTCCATCTGGACCCGGTGCTTTCTCCGGATGCATCATGAAAAGAGCTTTCCGAATTTCTTCCTCCGTCATAGGTGCCGTAAGATCATTGTTCATTTGGTCTGTTATACGATTAGGTACGTCTACCAAAGCCTCCTCAAACTCTGTTGGAGAGGTAGATGTAAAAAGTTCATCAAAATAATTTACCGCAACATCTTTAATTTCACTCTCCGTTGAAACCCATACACCGGAGGAATTATGTAGCCCTATGATTCGATTTCGCGCCCTTCGTTGTTTGGTCTGGGCATGAAAAAATTTAGAATTTTTATCTCTCACGTTTAACCACATGTTCCGACTTTTTTGTTGCCAAAAAATTTCTTCGTCCTTATAAGCTTCCTTTAATTTTAACGTAATATCAACCAACTCTTCCTGAGTTCGATTATCATCATTTTGTATTTCTTCCAATGCTTTTTTTTGTTCCGAAATTTTTTCTTTACCATATGGGGCATTATTTTTTCTCCATGTTGAAATAGCTCGTCTGCAATTTGTAATTTTATCCACGAAATCTGAAGCTCTTGAATCCGTATTTACATTCCAACCACATGAAATTGAATCCATCAAACCATCTCGACCAATCCAGCGTTTATCAAACCAAAATTGATTTCTTTGTAGAGGTCTTTTGTCCTCAATTACAGCTATAATTGGTTTATGGTCCGAACCTACCATGGCTAGGTACTCGACATAAGAAAAAGAAAAAATTGAGTGCCAGTCTTCATTAGCTAATGCCCTGTCCAAACGACATCTGATTACTTTGTTATTTCTCCTACCACGCCAAGACAAATCGTTTCCTAAACAGGGAAACTCCAACATTCCATAATTTCTAATCATGAGATTAAAAGGGATAAAAGTTGAGGCATGTCTCAAAGGTCCTCCACGTTTCTCGTGATTACCCGTTAATTCATTAAAATCACCTATTATAAACCAAGGATCAAACCGAGAAGTACCAATACGGGATAACCGTTCCCAAACTTGTTCACGATATTGAATTCTATGCCTTTTTTTTTGTTTTTACACAATTTTGAGGGTTTTCAATTATTTCATTTTTTTGTTCTTGATATTTTTTGGCATTTATTTATCAGTCTCTCGTCTAAAGTGTTTGCAAAGATTTATTTGTGTGCAGGAAAAATTATCATATATATTCGTTAGCCAAAAAAAACAAAAAATTATCAGATACGAGGTATGTATTTTAGAGGTTTGATGCATAAATTGATATGAGGTTACTCTTTGAAAAAATATTTCATCTTATTTTAAATATTAAAAATTTCATTTTTATAAAACTTTAATAACAGATTCAATATGAAAACAAAAACAAAAATAATAAAAATAAAATTGTGAGCGTAAGGTGTTCAACTGCAAGAGACTCATCTCTTATATGTCTTTCTTTCTATTGGTCAATTCTTTTTTTTAATTAAAATATTATTTTAAAATTTGTAGAGACTCACATGAGTTTCTACATGCTCTAAAACTCCTAAGAAATAATATTTTTTTCTCTCGCTTCCCTCACATTTATATTTCGTAGAAAAAGAGAGAGTTTTTTCTCTTTTATTTTTGTCTGAAATTGGATTTAGAAATTGGATAAGCAATTGTGATGAAGCTTTGCTCAATTAGCACCAGTGATCAACTGTAGAAGGAGTATTTGATGATGAAGTTTTATGGAGGCTCTTGGCAAAGGCGGAGAATTGTGGAGAATTGATGGCACCATTGCCCTTTCTCTCTTGGTTCATCCCTTTTTCATCCTTTTTTTAATTTTTAATTTATTTTAATATGTAGTCTCTAAATTAGAGAACCCAATGGTAATGCTCTAATATTTTTTTTCATTAAGCAACACATGAGAACATCATGTATACATGATTCAACGTTAATGTTGCGTTCAACATTTGGATTAAGATTGATCAGAATACTTTTTCATATTATTATATAGGTATATCGGTCTTAATTGTGTATGAAACTAACCAAAATCGACATTTTTATATGCTAAGTGCTCAAAAGCGATCATAGCTCATTTTAGAGAGACAGAAAATGTGGGGCATATAACAAGAGTGAAGGTAGCTCATGCTAGCCCTCCAATGTTTCACCTTCTATTTGATGATGATAGCCTATTCTTTTTTAAAGCGGAGCCCAGAGAATGTGTGCAAGTTATGAAGATCCTCCAACTCTATGAGATCTTTGGGGCAATGTATAAACTTCGAGAATTCATCTGTCAAGTTTGGTAAACGCGTATCAGAGGCTGATAAAATCATTTTAAAAAATATCATAAATATTCAAAAGAAAGGTGGTACAGAGACCTACCTTTGTTTCCCAGAAGACATAAGTAGATCAAAGTATAAACTCTTTGCTTATATAATAATCTTTTTTATAACAGGGTGAATGGGTGGTCATCAAAATGGTTATCTAAAGAGGGAAAATATGTTCTCATCAAAACCGTTGCTTTGTCACTCCCTGCCTATTTCATGTCTAGATTTGCCCTACCCTTGGATATATGTGATAACCTAACAAGTGTGATAATGAGATTTTTGTTTAGCTCCACACCACCTCGAAGGGGAGTTCACTGGACGACTTTGGAAAAGATGTAAAACTTGGAAAATTGTAATGGGGTGTGAATCCAAACCTTACATGTCTTTAATTCAGCCATTTTGGCTATATAACTTTAGTGACTTTTTTTGCTTCCCAGACTCCTTATTGGCGAGGGTTGTTCGGGGAAAGTATTACAATACAGTACATCTTTAAAAGATGGAGGAGTCACATTGAAGCAAAACCATAGTTAATTCTAGGAATCCAATAGACGATTCACTCCGGCCTTAACACACGTGGGCGTGTTGTAATCCCTGGCTCCCTGATTCACCAGTTGTACCAGAGCAAGGGTACAAGTAATTCATCACTAATGATTGTGATTGATTTCATTTCGAAATAAACCTTTGAATGGAATACATACCTTCTACAATAAGTTTTGGTCCAAGAAGACATTTCTCTTACTAAAACCTTGTTTTTAACATAATTTTCCATGTGGATGAGTTTTATTGGCAATTTACGTATGCGGACATATATATAGAGTATAATTTAGGATATTGGGTGGAAATAAATCTCCTTAACATGACCAGTAAAAAGGATGCTTGGTACCAGGCACACGAAAAATTAATGCACCTCTGAAAGATCTGTCATCTTATTTGGCAGAGAGTTGATGGTCATTTATTGATTGCAAGTAACCTAGTCTATTGTGGTATGAGCTTATACAAATACCAGATTACACAGTCTTTGAGTGCCCACTGGCCTTTTAGACATGGGCTTTTAGTCTGCACCATCTCTGCCACCGATGAATTTCCTACCTCCACACACTTTACGAATATTTATTACTTTTTTTGGAGGAAGTTAGTGGTTGGAGACACAGTGGCTAACTGATGTTAGAAAAATGGTTTTTTTTTTTTGTTTGTTTGGAGATCCTTTTGAAGCTAACAAACAACAATGGTGGAAGCAGAAGCGTTTGTTGTTGTTTTTTTCCACCTACAAGATTAAACATTTTTGTGTTATTTTTCAAAAAATAATTACACAGGAAATTAAAATATACATGAATCTAGTATATGATTAGTGCAAAACAAATTGTACCTGTGAATTTTTTGAAATCAAAATTTCAAGATCTATTGGGGTGGAATAGATCTGTCTAGGTGGTAGTGGAGAAATCTTGAAGCTATTAAGGATGGTGTGTTTGGTAAATGGGTTTTTCTCTACCCAAACACACAATTAGTATATATATAGAAGATATTGGTAGTGCTGACCTGTCAATAGCATATTTCATTTTATTAAAATTGAAATGATGTTTGTTTTTAAGTGATAAACAATTTTTAGGAAACAATCTCACATTATTTTTGTCAACTAATTATAATGGGATCCTATTTATAATTGACAAAAGTAAAAAATGCTAGATTTGTTTCTAAAATTGATTTTGTTTAATTTTTAAACAAATTGCATTACAATTATAACAAAATAAAATATGTTATCGACACGTTAGCACTATCAATAACTTTTATATAATATTTTAATTTAATATTTTAATATTTAAAAAATATTAAATTTATGGTATAACATTTATTGTTAGTGTTGTATCTACCACACATTTATTTTTAATAATATATAGGAAACAATAAATTTTTAAACAATGTATGGTAGATATGTCAACACTTGTCACTAATAATATATATTAAGTTTTTTATCAGATTTTTAAAATTGCAAATCATATAATATTTATTACCAAAATGATACGTGTAAACATAGTAAACAAAATGATACATTTTATTTTGATAATAAATATTACTTGATTTGTTATTAGGAAACTAGTCTAGTAAAATATAGTAAACATATTTTACATTTATTATTACTAACAAGTGTCAACGTATCTGCCATATGTTTGATTTTTATAATAAATTTTACAAAATTTACCATTCAAAAATCAAATTTAGTACGAAAATCTAATAAAGATATGGTCAACATAGTTACTATTTTCTAAAATTATTAATTTTTTACTATAACAGTTGTGGTTCAATCTTTAGAATATATATACAAAAACATTATTATAAGAAACCAATTTTTTAGAATATATATATATAATTAAAAATATTGTCAACACGTTTAATATTTTTATAAAACTATTGAATCTATGCTATAAATTGTATTATTAGTGCCGATGTGTCAAAAGTAGATTGATTTACATAAATAAATATTACTGGATTTTTTATTTGGTGAAAAAACTTTTCAAAAGATACAAATCTAATAAAACTATAGTCAATATTGTTCATATTTTATAAAAATATTAAAAATATGTCATAACATGAATTTTTAGTGTTGACATATGAGCAACATGTAATATCCCAACGGTCTAGAAGTCGTTAAGCAAATACCACATGTCTCTTCCCTTGAAATCTCACCAAAAACTAGTTTCATGATATGTTATTTCTGGATTTATTCTACCATGTATCCATGATAAGGAGACATAAGTAAAGTATTTTACGATTTACTTAGTACTGAGAATGATCTCTTTTTCCCACATGACCTTATGCATTCATCTAATGTTAGCATCCCACATCAAAAGTTTAAATGCAAATTAACTATATACAAAACAAAATCTAGCAACTTAACGAGAACACACAATCATGCTTACATTCTCAATCATTCATGATATGCAACAATCAGTGTATTGGCCCAAGTTATTCGTTAATAACTTGTTCTAAAATCAGCATGTCAACTCTGCTTCAATTCGGTCTCCTGAATCAGGACAAACCATGCCCCTATAAAACCCAAGTGTGTTATTTTCCCGCATGCAGAGACCCCTTTGTACTTTACGCCAACTTCTACATTTCTACTCACTGAGATTGCCAATCTTAGATGAGTTTCCACTGAAGCATTGTTTTGAATTCTCATAATACTACTACAACGGTTTCCTCCTTCCATATTCTTCAGAACCATTGCCATTTCTTCCAAACTGCCTGCATGAGCTTGATGGAACTCCCCATTCCTTTCCAATTCAAAACTCATTTTGAAGGTTTCCGAGAAACTCCCTCCTTTTGCAAACACTTCCAGTTCTTTCCTTACATGATGTGTGACGACCGCACTCTATCTTTTTTTTTACACAAACAATTACTTAATAATTAAACACCCATACATTTAAATATTCTCCAAGTAATTAACATTCAACAAACAACAACGACCACGCATGGTCAACAGTTCTACCGGTTCTACCAATCCTACGAAAGCTACAAAACCTAAAACTACCGGGTCATAATTATCCCCTTCTCACTGCCCCGATTCCACAATCACGCCTTATCTTTACCTGCATCGACAAAAGTGATGCATCAATATTTGGTAAACCAAACGATGAGTGAGATTGATCCTCCCAACAACAGGTTATATGAAAGCCCACTCAAACAACCACAACAACACGAAACAATAACACCACATATTACTTCAAAAACAATTAGCTAACATGAAACCTTATGCAAGGCTAATTAAACACATCCATGACCAACCACCTAGCAATTCATAACATCAAGAAATGCTAAAAACACAAGTCACAGAACAACAGGGTCAATCGACCACACTCTATTGACCAGCACCACCGATACCCTCTATCAATCACACTCTATCGACCACACTTGGTCGATAGCCACTATCGACCACGACCTATCGACCTCAACCTAGTCGATAGGCATCCTAAAAACCATCCGAAGAACTCATCGGCTAACCTATCGATCACACCTAGTCAATACACCCTATCGACCTCGGTCTATCGACCACACCTGGTCGATAAGCACTAGGAAAAACACCCAACAGGATCTATCGACCAACCTATCGACGTGCCCTAGTCGATACACCCTATCGACCTCGCTCTATCGACCACACCTGGTCAATAAGCACTAGAAAAAACATCCAGCAGGATTTATCGACCTCGCTCTATCGACCTGCCCTAGTCGATAGCCCCTATCGACCTCGCGCTATCGACCACACCTGGTCGATAGCCGGTCTGATTTCCAAACTCTTCAACTTAGCCTAGATACAATCCTAAGGCCAAACCTCTAAACCACAACCAATAGACACACCAAGCAAGGCAATACCACACCAAACAACTAGGGAAACACTCCCAACAAGCCATGAAATCACCAAGAAACTATAACACACACAAACACCAAGCAAACATAAGAACTCACAATCAAAGCTTAACAAAGCACAACAAGCACAAATCCATGGTTCCCTAACCACCACAAGCTTAGCAAACTCTAGCTAAAGCTCCACAAATGACCACAAGGTTTATAAGCAACCTAGGAACACCCCAAAGCTTAGCACAACCCCACAAGCCCCCACACATTGCTTAATGATAACCTTTGGTCACAACTCACCTTAGAATGGATGGATCTTGCCTAGGATGAACTCTCCAAGCTCAAGAAGACCTCTCCTTTCTTCTCTAGCCCCACGCAAAACCCTAGCCTCCAACCCACTCCTTTTTTTCCAAGCTCCACAAGCTTGACACACTCTTGATCTCGCAAGATCCAAGCTCCACAAGCTCTCTCTCTCTCTCTCTCTCAAGCTCACAAGCTTTCTTTTTCAGCCACAAATGGCGACAAGGAGAAGAAAAGAAGGAGAAGAAGCCAAAATGGCTTTTGCCACTTATTGGAGAAAAACCCCACAACTTTTAATTCGACTTATGATACCCCCAGAACAAATCTAAATTAATTATTTCACCCCATAATCAATTTCTCGAGACTTGTCTAAGGTTCATAAACTTGAAAGAACTTCCAAATTAATTAAATTAATTAATTTCTGGAACACGGGCGTTACATGATGCCTCCTACAACTCCCTAACCATTCTAGAAACTTTTCCATCACTTCAAAAAGTTAAGTTTTCTGTACACCTGCATTATTGGGGTTCCTTCTCACTTAAGACAAGTTTTCCCGCCTAGGTTACCAAGGTACTTTGTCAAAATATCCAACATGGCGTCCTTCCATGGTGTGCACCACATGGCTCTGTGTCTAGGGAAATATCCAGCTTTTTGGAACATTTAATGTTCGTAGAAATATCCTCTTTCAAAAACCTTCTTTTCAACTTTCTTTCACTTTTCAACTTACTTTTCTATCTTCCATAGACCTCACTAGAAGATAATCGAAGAGCAGTGTAATCTACCAGTGAAAGGCTTTCATTGGAGAGAAAGATCAAGCTGATTACACCAACGCAATAAGCAAGATTTCCCAGAAAGACCCGGGATTCCACGAGAAATCAGAGTCCAGTTTCGGTCTAACTTCCTAACAAGTATCATGGGAGTTGCATCTTGCTCCGGTGACTAAGGTCCCTTCACTTTCCCAGTCGTGCCAGTTCTCTCTAACTCGGCGAGCTCTGCTTCGACTGCAGCGTTTGTTGCATCATCCGATGAAAACTCCGGTGGCATATCGATGATTGCTTTTTCGTTCTTCATTGGCTAATTCTTTTTTTTTTTGAGATTCAGAGAAAAATACAAAACGGAATTTGAAAAATAAATAAGCAAATGTTCCTTTGTCTCCTGTGAGCCAGCTAAAGGGTCTTTGAAAATATATAAGACTCTTTGGCTGGCTCACCAGACACAAAGGACCGGTTGCTTATATATATTTTCAAATTTCATTTTGTCATTTCACTTAATCCCAACAAAAAACTTAGCGATGAAGAATGAAGAAGCAATATATAAGACTCTTTGGCTGGCTCACCAGCCACTGGAATTTGCATCGGATGATGCAACAAATGCTGCAATTGAAGCAGAGCTCGCCGAGTTAGAGAGAACTGGCTCCACCAGGAAAGTAAAGGGACCTTGGTTACCTGAGCAAGATGCGGCTCTCACGTGACTTGTTAGCAAGTTAGGGCCGAGAAACTGGACTCTGTTTTCTCGTGGAATCCCTGGTCGTTCTGGGAAATCTTGTCCATTGTGTTGGTGGTGTAATCAGCTTGATCCTTCTTTCAACCGAAAGCCTTTCACTAATAATTTACACTGTTCTCTGATCATCTACTTAATGCTTGATTCCTTCTTTGGTGTTTTTTTATTTACACTGCATTGGTAATTTTTTTATTTACTTGTATCTGCTTTTCCAGGCCCTAATACTTTGGTCTTGGTAAATGTGTCAGCCCAAGATCTTCGATGTCTGAGTCGGGGTGCTTCTCGGCGTCGCATAGCTTCAGGCTCACTTCATCTTGATCTCAATAAAAGACTAAGTTTTCTAATTTCTCAGGTTTTCGTTTAAGGCTTACCTTTCAAATGCACATAATGTGGAAGGCTAAAGCCTCGCGGAAAAGGCAAACAAGACTTCCAACACAAAATTGTTTCAAAAAACATAGAAGAAAACAATTTTCCCATAAATGGAACAATTAACATTTAGTGCAAGAAATATTAAATGTAATTACATGAAAATCAAAATCTCAAAATCCCAAAAACCAAAAGTTAGTACTCCCAAGGTGGTTAAACTAATGCTGACTCTAGGCAGTTGGTTATTCGTCTGCAGAATCCTGACACTTTGCTTTGCTCCTTCTTTCTCTTATTATTCTCCCTCTCCTCTTCCTTCCTCCTCATGTTACACACACACACACACACAAAGAGAAGTAGCAGCGTGTTTCGAGGAGGAAACTGGTTCGGGCTGATGATGCGAATGATGATGTAGGAGGTGGGATAAACGGTTTGGAGGTCGTGACTCTCTCCCTTCTCTCTAGATTTCTCTTTCTCTAGGTTTAGTTTTAGGTGACTAACGATCTAACAAAACCTTATATTCTCTTTATATACACTCATTTCTAAACTCCTTTAATTGGACTTAATAGGCTCCCGATTTGTTTAGGTTCTTGATCCACAAAATTTTCAATTGGAGCAGATCAGAGATTTTATACAAAAAACTTTGATCTTCATAATAAATATTATGATATTTTTTTAACTCAACTTTAGAAAGAAAAAATCAGAAATTTGGGAGACAAGAACACATGATATTTCCATGCTATAACTAAAAGTATGAGAGCAATCAATAAATTTTTTGTTATACAGGATGAGGAGGGTTCAATCTTCTATTAGGAAGGGAAGATCCTAAATGTGATCACCAAGTACTTTCAAAACTTATTTACATCAAGGTGAGAGACTTACAATTGTCCATGAAGCACTTTATCCATGCATCTCAAGTGAAATGAATGATTCTGTGATTTCTTCACAACATTAGAAGAGATCAAAAGGTGTTTCTCAATCCATGCCAAAAAAGCCCCCAAGCCTGATGGCTTTCTGCAATTTTTTTCTAGTCAAACTTGAACTAGTGGGATTACAAGTCAATCATGGAAATTTAGAATTTCTTCTCATATGGATTCCTGCCAATAAATATCAACTTTATTCATATTAAGTTGATTCAAAAAATCCAAAGTCCAAGAGAGTTTCTGATTACCGACCTCTTTCACTGTGAACTGTGTATTACAAGATTATATCTAAGTTGCCTATGATGAGACTACAACTAGTCTTGTAAGGAATATTGGCATAGAATCAATCAACTGTTGTGCCTCAAAAAGAGTAATGTCAGAAAATGTACTTATAAATCATGAAGTCTTACATTACCTGAAAACTTTTGAAGCAAGAAAAAGATGCTTTATGGCCGTCATAACCAACATGATCAGCAAAACACAGGATATAATAGAATGGGTTTTTACAAGAATTTTATTGGAACAATTATGTTTTCATCATGAATGGATATCATGGATTATTCAATGTATTAAATATTTACAACGATTGAATAATCCGAGAAGGAGACCCTCAATTTATCAACGATTAGTGTGGGATCTGCATTGGCAACAAGCTAATAAAAAATAAACTCGGCAAATTTATTGGTAATGGAAAAGATACATCTATTCTAAATGAGGCTTGGCTATCGATAAATACATTTCTAATGCCCATGAGACCGCCATCTTAGAAAAGTCAAGACTTGAAAGTTGCTCACCTCCTCTATTTGGAATAACATGAATGGAACAAAGAGAAAATTCAAAAAATTCTTCCTGGATTTGAAAAGGAAATCATTGTAAACAAACCAAGTAAATTGGGAATAGTATACAGTTTTGCAGTGGAATCTGGATACCATGAAGCCACTAGGAAAAACATGAAATAAGATATAGTATCCAAACAGAGATTTAACTGGATATCCAACATGTGGAATATCAAGAGCTCCCCCAAAACTAAGTTTATAATGTGCAAAGCGATGGGAGAATCAGTACATCTACTGTGTGCCTCACTGTGAGCTTGCAGAATCGACCGTGTATATAATTTTTCATTGTAACTTTGCACCTCAGATCTGGAACAAAGCACCGTTTAAAAACACTATCAATCATGAATTACAGAGTGGGGTTGGAAACGACATTACTCCTCATTTGCTTACCTCTAACATGTTTTGGAGAAGGAACCCTCACCTTGTGAATCATGTGGTTGATTTGGATTGCAAGAAATAAATATATAAAAATCTCTTTGAGAATATACAGATCTCACCAGGATACCCTATCTCAAGCAATCTCTTTTGGCTGTGAAACACGCTGCACAATAAATTAACTCATCAGTTCAGATTAAATGAGTAACAGAGAGAGTATCTACTTGGGTTAGATACAATCTTTTATCATACTGATGCAACTTGAAGAGCTAATTCTGGCGATGCAGAATATGAATGAATCTTTGAATATTGGTTGCTAAACCAAGAGAAGCAAGGTCGATCGGTCTCACAAAGCATGAGCTCGTCCCTGGTTATCAAACTATGGTGATCTACTTGGCCATCCTTTGAGCCAAAGATACAGGTTTCAAAATAAAAATTCTAAAGTCAGATTCGCAACAGATAATCTAGACACCCAATCAGAGGATATCTTTAGATTCTCCTATATCCTCTTATTATCTTTTGGATTTGGAAAAAAATATTTTCGCTTTTTTCTCTAGTTTGGAAAAATAGTAACGCTCTAAATTCTATTGATATGTACTTTTTATAATTGTAATAAAATCAACTATTTGCCAAAAATTAATTTTAATGAAACAACCTAAATTATTGTCAACGTGTCAACAATACATTGAATTTTCATTGAGAATTATTATTTTAAAAGTCACGGTAAATATTAAAAACAAAGATTTTATTTATGCTTATCATAGTTATTGTTAGTGTGACATTTGATCTTCATAATAAATATTACGATATTTTTTCCTTCAAATTTTATATATTTTAAAAAATCAAATTTAACAGTCAACAGAAAGGGGAAATTGCTCATTGAATTCCACAAGTTTTGAAATGAACAGATTTATTCCCCAACTATTGAGTGTGCATAATAAACCCTCAAGTTTGGTTTGACTTGCAAAATTAGAGTTTAATAATTTCAACGTTAAACATAATCATAGATCGTTAAGTCTAATTTTCAGAGGTTGATATATATCTTTCGCCATCGCAATTGTTCTCCAATTTTTTCTCCAAAGTAAAACCCTCTAAATCTCTTAAACGATTCTTCTCCAAATCAAAACTAAGAACCTCCAAATCTACTTCCTAAACTCGATTTTCCTAAATCAAACAAAAACCCTAAGATGCAAGCTGAAAACCAGGATGTGTAGAAGACACAAGCTTCCAGTTCGAAGGCAAGCAAAAATCAAAAGGTATAATCGACCTTGAATTTAGAATCTATTTTTGTTGATATAGTTTGTGTTTTCTGTATTTTTAGAAGTTCAATTCAGGTTCAATCAGATTCTGGTGTTCACTATTAACCTGTGGTTAATTAGTTTTTGTTTTTTTTTATTATCTGTGCATAATGAATTTTGAACGACTATTGATTATGTCGTTTCTGTAGGGCACTGAATGAAGATTCTAGTATGGGTGAAGAAGAAATAGTGGAACCTGGTCTTGAAAAAAATATTCATGAAGAAGAGAGGAGTCTCACGATAATGTAGGTGTTGAGCAAGATGATTGTGAAGTTATCATTGAAGATATGGGTGGATATAATGAGACTGAACCAGATTTGGCTGGCAGTATAGAGTCTGAGCCCGTGGATAATACTTTTGTTGATGTAGAAATCTGCAAAAACTTAGAAGACCAAGGTTATTTTCTAAAGAAGATTTTTTTTTGAAGCTATAAAACATGAAAGCTAAAAAATTTGTAAATCACAAAGATCTGATATTGAACCATCTACGAAAAGGACCTTCAAACTTGTGTGGAAACTTTATCTTCAACGAGCTAATGCGGTTCCAAATGGATTTGTCAATAGCTCGAGATTTCTGGTCCATCGTCGTAAAATTTTTGTAAGAAAGCTATTAACTTTAGAAAGAAAGAAAAAAATTTATAATAAAGATATAGTCGACACGGTTAATATTAAATAAATGTCAAAAGGTAAAAGGCACTTGCTTTCTGTTACCAAGCACACATATTTTGGTCCTCGGATAAAATTGGTTACTAATGACACTCCCATTTGTCTGCGTCAGAGTCATGTATTGGGATTCAGTGTACAAACTCATTGCTCCTGGTGGACTATTGGTAAAACCATCTCTGACTCCTGAAACTTTTTTACTTATGAGCATTCACATAAGTGTAAACTGTTAGAAAGAAACCCAAAAACTTGGCCTAGTCCACCTTAATAGCTTAATCAATTGCATCTAGATCACCTTTAACAGAAGCAAAAAAACGATGTGATCACCTTTAATTTAACAGAAGCAAAAAACGTTTATTCAAATAACATAGATCTAAACGGTTATGTTATTTGAATAAAAGTTTTTTTTGCTTCTGTTAAAGGTGATCACATCGTGAAACGTACCACACAAAGGATGAACTTGTCGAAGAAGTGGAGAATTTCAACATAAGAAAATCCAACTTATGTATAGAGAATATGGAGATGACACGACCGATGTACTTCCCTCTGGCTCTGAAGCTGAAAGTAGAGTTGATCAACCTCCGTTTGAGTATCTCAGCCATGTTAGAGTCTATTACCTATTATAAGGATACATAATTCTATTAACGCGTGAACTTCTTGAGGTAAGACACTCATTCTTAGTCTCAGTTTTTCTTGAGGTAAGAAATTTCTTCCTGCGAAGCAGTTACAAAAAACATGTGATTACATATTGTGGTGTTGTTTCTATTAGAATTCGGGTTTCCCATGCTTCAAAGGTGGTCCACGAACCATGCAGTACCTAAGAAAACGGTTTCATCTAAGTTTAACTAGAGAGGTAAGCGATGTTTTATCTCCTTAGAATTCGCACAATCCATTACATCAACCTTATTTTTTAAAAGCAACTGTGTAGTTCTATTATAATTTTGATGCTTATATACTAAAATGCTGGAATGATTTGTACTTTTTTTGTGTTTTGTTTACAGATTAAAAAGTGAATGAAGTGGTTGATCATTGCTTGAATCTCCCAAGTTACAAGTAGTAATAGTACTTATATATAATATATGGTGTTTCTCCAAATCTGCATTGACTTTTTTTGCGTTTTTTAGGTTTAGTTTTAAGTTGAAACTAATGTTGTGAAACCTTGACATGATTCATGTATTAATGTATTAATGCAATTCTCTTTTTCCTTTTATATTGATTTTCATTTGTATATTGCAATATACAAATGATATTTTAATGGGATCGATTGCATAATACAAATGCTATTTGAAATGAAGGAATTGCATATTATAAATGCTATTGAAATATTACAAATAACATTTTGAAAACGCTGTAAATAGATAATTAATAACAAAATATACACGCTATTAAATTAGATAACATTGCAGCAGAAACACGTTATAATACCTAATAATAAAATAATACCACTAAAAACTGCTATGTTAAGCCCGCGATCTATTATCATGGATGCAGATATAGCGTTTTGTACTCCGCTATCGTATTGTTAGATAGCTTTTTTCAAGCGCTAGGAATACTTAATTTTCCTGTAGTGAAGTAGCCTAGTGTATTGTGGTATGAGCTTATAATACAAATACCAGATTACACTATCTTTGAGTGCCCACCGGCCTTTTAGACATGGGCATTAGTCTGCACCATCTCTCCCATCGATGAATTTCCTACCTCCACACACTTTACGAATATTTATTACTTTTTTGGAGGAATTAGTGGTTAGAGACACATTGGCTAAAGGAGTCCTTTTTCCTTGGATTATTTGGTTCATTTGGGATGCCCTTTCCAAGACATAATGGGAGAACCTCTTGCCATTCTGAGATACGTGGGGGCTGAATTTATTCTAGCCCCCAAATAAATGTCTGAGGCAACCTCAATCTCAAGTCTTACGTCTAAGGGATGTATGCCTTATTGATGGATTATGGAGGCTCCATGATGTGAATAGCATGGGATGGATTTGGTTAAATGCAGATCGTGAAATACAACTTCTAGGATCCCCAAACTAACCTCGACACCTCTAGACTTTTCACTCCGAACATGAACCTCTCCTTCGGGTCATGACATATCTTCTCTGTCAACCAAGGTCGGTTCTGAGTTATTTGGGGCCCTAAAAATAAAAAATATGGCCCTTCTTTCATCCTATAAATATATTCAAAGGAATCGTAAAAATGTTTTTTATTGCTTTAATTATATAATAGGTATAAACATGACTAATATAAGGGGAAAATGTCCAAAAAAAAGCATGAACTTTCAAATTGTGAACGTTTCAAGCTTGAACTTTCAAAATATCATTTAAATGCTCAATTTTTTCATTGACTCATAATTAAATAGCAAACTTTCATTGACTGTGTCATTTGAGACACATCGTTAAATTAACATTTACGGCGTTAAAAATTCCGTTAACAACTTCCGTTTAATCAAAACGACGTTGTTTCAAGTTTTTTTAAAACTCATCAACTTTCAAATTGTGGACGTTTAAATCTTTAACTTTTTAAAAAATATCATTTAAATGTCTAAGTTTTCCTTGACTTCATAATTAAATTCCTAACTTATGTTGAGTATGTCATTTGAGGTATGACTTTAAATCAAGTGATGGAGCACGTTTATGGGGTACAATTGTCTATTAGCAGCTTTCGTTTAATCAAAACAACCAATGTTTTGATAACTATTTATCATTCGTCTTTTTTCTCTACTTCTGTTCGCTTCATCAAGATCCAACCATAATGAAGGAGTAAAAATCTTCTCAAATTAAAATCTGCCTTTGAAAAAATATAATCCAACAAAGTCTTTGCCACAATGAATCTCCGAAAAATTCCCATAGAATTCTCTAAAACCCCTCAAGAGATTGAGTTTCTTAAGAATTGATGAAAACTAATAAAATTTTAATTTGTCGATAACTAATTAAATTTTATTTAATAGTCATTGGAAAGTCAACTAACCGATAATAGAATGATATAGTTTTAACTTTGTAAAGCTTAAAAAAACAAATGGTGAGTATAAGAAATATCTTGAGGGTTTTTAGAGAATTCCTGAAAATAACAAATACTCGATGAAAAAAATGGAAAATAGAAAAATTTATGTGTGAAAAAGAAGGGCTGGAGGTAAACCATAATGAGATAAGAATCGTAAGGTTTTTGTTTATTTAATTTTAATCAAAATTTTCTTTTATTATTTGTTGGGATCCACTAAAAGTCAGTTTATTTTTACTTTTCTCTTATAGTTGAGAATTACATATATATATGTAATGTTTTTTAAAAAATGGGAACACACAAAAATGGGGACCTATGCCAAATGTTTCGTCTAGCTCTGTCCAACGCCGGCCCTGCTATCAACCTAAAGAGCAAAAACATTTCTTTGGATTGCAGTGACCTTATCCTCATGATCGATAAACCAGAAGAATTGCCCAATTTTTGTACAAAACTCAAGTAATTTTCTCAGCAGCTTATGAGTCTCTTTTATTCCTTCTCTTTAATTAAAATTCCACGTGAATAATCGTAAAACATACCATTTGGCTTTTCTTGCTAGATTTTATGTTAGGACTCTTTGTTTTATTGATCCGCACCACCTTAAGTTGAAATAATAGAATAGTCGCTTGTTGAAAAACAAATATGCTTATAAGTGTTCGGTAAAAAGTATGTGGAAGTGCATTATTTGTTTCTTGGATAAATTTTATATAATAGCACTTTATTATTAGACATCAATGTAAATTGGTTTTGATGTTGTTAGTCAGGTCCTTTCCTCTCCTTCTTCGGCTGAGATGATGTTGTCTCCTTATGGGTATTTTCCCATCTCCGTTTCTTTCGCTTTTGGACTTGAGACTTTTGGGCCCTTGTTGTATGGTTACGGTGGTACAAATCTTCGTTTAGGCTGGCTAAGGTTTGTAGTTTAGGTGGGCTCTGGGTTTTTGGTGTTTCATGCGCTTCCCTGGTGTGTACCGGACTTGATCAAGGTCTGGTCCATTCATGGCTTCTAACAAGGCATCTTCTGGCCATGGTATGCGAATTTTCCATTTTCGAAGGTCAATGAGATTGATCTCTGTGTCTCGTGTCTTCTAGTCAGAATAGAAGTCTAGGTCGTTCATTTATTTTGAGAGGTACCCTGACTTAGCTATAGAAGGTTTCGTTAACTGCAAGGTGGATGTGTGTCGTTCTTTGTGGCTAGCTTTGTTCGATGTGGGATGGGTGTTTGATTGGCAAGTTTATTTCATTCAAGCATTACAAGTTTTTGATCTTGGCTTTTTCGGTTGTGGTTTGTACTACCTTCTTAATTAGTTCCCTTGTTTCTTAGGGTGTTAGCTTCTCTCTTTTGGGCTTTCTATCTCTGAGAATATTTAGTTTTCTACCGGCTTATGTATTTAAACAATGTATCTAAACGTTGTATCTTTCCTTAATATTATTAATAAAAAACAGATGACAACAAAACAAAACAAAATTTGGTTTTGAACCTATTGTTTAATTATATTTGACCTTTAGTATTTGTCAAAATTTTGAAAAATATGACTTGGGGAAGGAGTTTAGTTCTAGACTAAGTAGTAAAAAATTTAACTAAAAAAAACAATTTAATAGTTTTTTTTTTTTTTTGTTTTTTTCAACAGGCATCATGACGGATTTGAATCAGAGTAGTTATAAAGTAAAGTAATAGGTTAAATGTTGTCAGAGTAGTTATCAGCCAATTGCACGTCTAATCACCACAACTAAACCCCAAAAGATCTAGAGAAGCTAGCAGATGCCGATGCAACGGACTACCACCCAACATATGCACACCAAGAAAAAAACCAAAGTCGAGATAAGCTCCACCATCAAACAAGGAAACAGACCAGAGAAGCATAACAACGAGCACCTCCAAGTCGAAGACAGAAACACTTGTAGATCCGCACTAAATGCCAAAACAACCGGCGACAAACAACCACACTCTGTTTAAACAGAGCACCGACGCCACCGAAGACCAAGAAAACGAATCAAAACGGGAGGACAGAGAGGGGAGGCACGAGGCTCAACACCGAAGAAGAGCAGAAGCTCTAGCCGTAACCGAACTGACGCCATCCAAAACCCAATCCCAAACCCGAGTCTGTCAAACCATCTAGAAGATCTTCTAACCAGCCGATCTAACCATCTAGAAACTAACTAAGAAAGTTCTCAGTAAACGAAAACAAAGAGAGATCGAAACTTACTGGGATAAAGCAACCCATCGAAGCCGGAGAAGAACACCAGCTCTAACCGGATTCCGAGAAGCCACCACCAAAATCCCAAATCGAACCCTAGAAATCCAATCTGCCACCAAGAACTTCAAACAACGCCGATTCGAAACGGAAACTAAAGAACACAACTACGCGACCCACTCACCACTCCGACAAGACACACCGGAGATCGGAGCGGTCGAACCAAAGAGAAAACTTTTTCTGCGACGGCAAGGGCGAAGACCCGACTCTGCGACTCAAACGCAATTACTTTCCGTTAAGAAGAATTGAATATATATCTCTTTAATGTAGCATTTTTTGTTAAAATTTTCTTATTAGAAATATAATCATTTTAAGAAAACAGTAGATTACTAACTAAATTGAACTTGCAACCGTGTGGAAAATCATGACGAATAGACTCCAATGTCTAAACTCTTGACCAGCTGACCAACTCAATTGTCCACAATCTCCATAACGTTGTGTTCTTTAGTCAAAGTTCATAAAGATAGTAAAATTAATATTCGATAAATTAATAATTATTATTATAATTGATACAATTTGATAAAATAATAAGATAATATTTTTTTAAAAATTTCTATATAAATATATGGTTTTATTAATAATATAAATTAATAATTAAATAAACATAACTATATAACTAAAGCAATTTAGTAAAAATATAACTTTACTATTGTTTTTTATTCCTAAAATTTCATTTATGTAGGAGGTCATCTCTAATATTTCTTATTGCATCAATTTTTGTTGGTGTTATCTTCTTGAACTAACTGCATCTAAAAATTGTGAAGAGTTCTAGATCTGAAAATTACATCTTTATGTGTAAGTGTTTCTAAAGATAATATAATATCGTTTTCAACTTTATCATCAACATTAGGATAGTAGCCACAATTTTTCTATACTCTGAACTTATGTAGTATCGTTTTTATGTGGATAGTCGAGTAGAAAGAAAAAAAAATCCTAAGACAATGTATAAATGAAAAAAAAACAAAATTAAAAACATAAAAATTGTAACGCCCGTGTTTCAAAAATTAATTAATTTAATTAATTTAAAAATTCTTTCGAGTATATGAACCTTAGACAAGTCTCGAGAAATTGATTATGGGGTAAAATAATCAATTTAGATTTGTTCTGGGGGTGTCATAAATTGGTTCGAAAGTTGTGGGGTTTTTCTCAAAAAGTAACAAGTGGAAAGCAAAATTGGTTTTCTCTTCTTCTCCTTGTGGAGCTTGCCATTGTTGGAGCTGAGAGAGAGAGTTGAGCTTGAGAGCTTAGAAAGAGGAAGAGAGAAGAAGAAGAGAAAGGATTTTGTAAGCTTGTGGAGCTTGGATCTTGAGAGATCAAAGGGTGTGGAGCTTTGTGAAGCTTGGAAAAAGGAGTGTGTTGGAGCTAGGGTTTGGCGTGGATCTAGAGAAGAAAGGAGAGGTCTTCTTGAGCTTGGGGACTTCATCCTAGGCAAGATCCATCCATTCTAAGGTGAGTTGTGACCAAAGGTTAACATTAAGCCATGTGTGGGGGCTTGTAGGGTTGTGCTAAGCTTTGGGGTGTTCCTAGGTTGCTTAGAAACCTTGTGGTCATTTGTGGGGCTTTAGCTAGAGTTTTCTAAGCTTGTGGTGGTCAGAGAACCATGTATTTCTGCTTGTTGTGCCTTGTTAAGCTTGGATTCTGAATTCTTATGCTTGCTTGGTGATTGTGTGGGTTGTAGTTTCTTGGTGATTTCATGGCTTGTTGGAAGTGTTTTCCTTAGTTGTTTGGTGTGTTATTGCCTTGCTTGGTGTGTGTATGGGTTGTGGTTTAGAGGTTTGGCCTTAGGATTGTGCCTAGGCTAAGTTGAGAAGTGGGGAAATTGGACCCGCTATCGACTAGGTGTGGTTGATAGGGCGAGGTCGATAGGAGCTATCAACTAAGACAGGTTGATAGATCCTGTGGGATATTTTTCCTAGTGCTTATCGACCAGGTGTGGTCGATAGAGCGAGGTCGATAGGGTGTATCGACTAGGGCAGGTCGATAGGTTGGTCGATAGATCATGCTGGGTGTTTTTCCTAGTGCTTATCGATCATATATGGTCGATAGAGCGAGGTCGATAGGGTGTATCAACTTGGTGTGATCGATAGGTAAGTCGATGAGTTCCTTCGGGTGGTTTTTAGGATGGCTATCGACCAGGTGTGGTTGATATGTCGAGGTTGATAGTGGCTATCGACCAGGTGTTGTCGATAGTGGGTATCGATGGTGTTGGGTCGATAGGTTATGGTCGATTGACCCTGTTGTTCTGTGACTTGTATTTTTAGCATTTCTTGATGTTGTGAATTGCTAGGTGGTTAGTCATGGATGTGTTTGATTAGCTTTGCACAAGGTTGCATGTTAGCTGATTGTTTGAAGTAATACGTGGTGTTATTATTTCATGTTGTTATGGTTGTTTGAATTACATGGGCTTTCATATAATTTGTTGTTGGGAGGATCAATCTCATTCAGCGTTTGGTTTACTAAATGTTGATGCATCACTTTTTTCAATGCGGTAAAGATAAGGTGAGATCGTGGAATCGAGACGAGAAGGGGGAGGATGATTTGGATCAGTAGCTTTAGGTTTTGTAGCTTTCTTAGGATTGCTAGAACCGGTAGAACTGTTGACCATGCGTGGTTGTTGTTGTTGTTGATGTTAATTACTTGGAGATTATTTAATTGCTTGTGTAAAAAATAAAAAATAAATAGAGTGCGGTCGTCACATTTTTGGTATAAGAGCTGATACGGTTCTAGGATAGCATGTGTGTTACATGGGGTCATAGAATCATCCTCTTCGAGCCTTGTGAGATTCCACGGTGAGTTATCTTTATTGTGATGATTATGTTTTAGTATTCTTAGTCTCTGTTCTTGCTAGAGGGCGTGGTGGAGGCCATTGTCTGGGAAGAGTTTGTGGTCGTGTGGTGGAGGAGCGGGTCGATGAGTCGTATGCGAGTCAGATTGGGTCTGAGGGTATGGCCGGTGTGAGTACCGGTGTGGCTGGTGTTCCAGCGGGTGCTGCGGGTATAGCAGCAGGTGCTGCGGGTTTAGCAGTGGAAGATGCTCAGGCCCGAGATGATCGTCTTGCTGATCTTTTACAGTGTTGTTGGAGCGGTTACCAGAGAGGGTACCAGCTCAGGCTCCTGTGGTACCACCAGTGGTTGTTGAGGTTCAGCCTCAGGTTGTAGCTACGGTTGTTGAGGAGCTCCCATCCTACCTCAGGATGATGGAGCATATGCAGAGGATAGGCACGAAGTTTTTCCCTAGAGGTGCTAATCCTGAGGACGCTGATGCGTGGTTGAGGAGGATAGAGAGGAATTTCCTCTCGAGTAGGTATCCTGCGAGATACCAAGTTGACATTGTGGTCCATTATCTGGTGGATGATGCGCATCTCTGGTGGAGGGGTGTGGCAGCCCGGAGAGTTCAGGCCGAGATTGCTTGGGCGGATTTTGTGGAGGAGTTTAACTCTAAGTACTTCCCTTAGGAGGCGTTCAACCGGTTAGAGTCGAGGCTTGTGAAATTAACTCAGGGAGATCGGTCGGTATGCGAGTATGAGGTGGAGTTCAACCAGCTTGGGTCTTATGTTAGACGGGCGGTTGAGAGTGAGTCGGCCTGTGTGCAGAGATTCCTGATGGGTCTCAGGGTTGACTTGCGTAACCGTTGCATAGTTAGCGCTTTTTGCACAGGTTATGAGTTGGTTGAGACTGCGACATTGCTTGAGGAGGGTCTAAAAGATGAGGTGGTAGTGGTTACACCAAGTTTTCAGGCGAGATCAATGCAGCAACAGTCCGGTCTGAGCAAATGCGATAAGCCGATGCAAGGATAGAAGCGGAAGCGGGATGGTGCTTCGAGAGGCAATCGGGGTGGTCAGGGTTGCTTTGGGTGTGAGAGCATAGATCACCGAGTGATGAGTGGATTCTCGGGTGTGCTTTCACTGCAAGGAGGCAGGGCATATTAGACCTCAGTGTCCCAAGCTACGGGAGAGTGAGGCTACAGTGGTACAACCAGTTAGGCCCGTGGCAGCAGCACCTCGAGTGTATTCCATCGTCGAGTCCGGAGAGCCGAGTTCCAGGCCGATCACAGATATTTTTTTAGATTCATCTAAGTTTAATTCCGTGTTGGGAATTTGGTTGCTTGTTAGGTGTTAAGGTTCTCGGCACATGTATATGTGCAGAGACCTTGTGTGTGGGGGTGTTGAGTGTCATGTGTTGTTTGACACGGGAGCATCGCATTGCTTCGTCACTCCAGAATTGGCTAAGAAGGCTAATGTTCGAAGCGAGCCCGGTGTGACTTTGGGTTTTGTGGAGGTTGCCGGAGGGAAGCTTTTGACGATTCACGGTTGGGTTAGAGACGTAGATGTTCAGGTAGCGGGAGATTCTATGCCTGCCGATTCGATTATCTGCTCCATGGAGCTGTACGATATCATTTTGGGCATGGATTTGCTCGGGAAGTTCAGAGCGCATCTGGATTGTCACTGAGGGCGTGTCGAGTTCGACAGAGGCAAGGGGAGGTTGATGTATCAAGGGGTGAGACTGACTTCCGGGAGTCTCGTGATATCGGTTATGCAGGCCGAGCGTATGATCGAAAGGGGTTTTGAGGCGTATTTGGCTACCATTTATTTGTCGGAGGCCGTTATAGAGGCTAAGATTCAGGATATTCAAGTGGTTCTAATGAAGCATCAGAGCAAGAATAAATGTTTATTGAATTTGTATTTGAATTAGTATTATATGTATGTTAAGAATTGATGTTTGTATTTTGAATTTTTATTTTGAATTTGAATTTGTATTTCGAATTTCTATTTCAATAAGCATTTCCAAATTAATTTATATTTCAACTATAAGTACTATATGCATATTGTTTAGCTTTAAGGGGTTTACGTATAATGTTTAGATTTAAGGGTTTAGGGAATGGTTTGTGGTTGAAGGTTTCGTTCCGTTACGACGAATTTACGATGATTCCTCGTAACCACGTCGGTAATTAACAACGCATTTACGAGGAATCTTCATAAATTCATCGTCAACAATGTAGTCCCACGTGTCAGTTATGCGAAGTCAACTGTTTAACAACGCTCCCTTCCGCCTCGCTCATTCCTCTCGTGCTCTCTCTCTTTCTCTACAACACCCATCTCTCTAGAAAAAAGGTAATTTTTTTTTTGCTTATTAGCTTAAATTTATTGTTAGGGTTATGGAATTTAAAAATTTTTAGGATTATGGAATTTAAAAATGTTTAGGGATATGGAATTTATAAATAGGTAGGATTTAAAATATAAATAGTTACGATTTAAAATAGAAATGTTTATGATTTTAATTAGAAATGTTTATGATTTTTATTACAAATGTTTATGATTTTTTATTACAAATGTTTCGAATTTTAAATAGAAATTTTTAGGATTTTTATCTAAATGGTTAGAATTTTAATAAATATGTTCTAATTAGATTTTTGTTAAAATTTTAAATGTAGATGGTTAGACCATCATAGACAGCCCGACTCGGTCGTCCAACCTACGGTGATACTTTCCTATGTGGTGAGTCTAGTACTAGACCGGGATCGAGTAGTACTAGACCGATATTGAGTAGTACAGAAGAGATCCAGACTTCTTCTTCTTCTGCTCGAGATACAGACACCACCACTTGGCAGATCTACACCACCAGTTGGAGGATCGTCTACAGCAGCAGCATCACCACCACAGCCTCCGATGTTAGAATTCAGAGATTATACTTCTAGATTGAGAGTAAGACTTGCGAAGAAAGACTAAGAGAAAGAATGAGAGAGTTTAGAGATTTTATTATCTCTTAGAGATTTTATTATCTCATTAGTTGTAAAGTGTTACAATGAGTTACATATTTATAGAACTCTCAAAGAAATAACTAGAGTCCTTTCTTCTCTTCTTGGGCCTGAATTCCCTATTGGGAATTTGTTGCTTGATTAATACTCCCCCTCAAACTTAGTCGGAGCGAGTGTGGAGACTAAGTTTGATTTTCCAGAAACAAATCCTCACAACTACCTCATTAAAAACCTCACAAGTAAAAACCGGTGGGAAAAATTCCTTGTTTCGAAAAGAGTGTAGTGTCTTTCGAAATGGAGAGGCATGATCAAGGGTGAGTGATATCTACTAGTCCAAGCTTGCTGTAGATGTGATTGCAAATCTTGAGACTTGTAGCTTTGGTGAATATGTCAGCCAGCTGATCTTCGCTTCTTGTATAGCATGGGAGGATTACCCCTTCAATGATCTTCTCTCTAACTTTGTGACAATCCACTTCTATGTGCTTGGTTCGTTCATGGAAAACTGAGTTGGTAGCAAAGTGAGTTGATGCTTGATTGTCACAATGCATGGTAATGGGACTTGTGCTCTGAATTCCCAGATCCAGAAGCGTCTTTAGCCATACTAGCTCATTTATGAGCTTCTTCATTGCTCTATACTCACTTTCAGCACTTGAGCATGAGACGACCTTTTGCTTCTTGGATTTCCAGGTTACTAAGTTCCCTCCAATTAAAGTGCAATAGCCGGTTGTGGATTTTCTATCCATCGTATCTCCAGCATAATCCGCATCACAATAGCCCACAACTTCAGTACTATCATTCTTTCCCATCCAAACACCTTGCCCTAGTGATCCTTTGATGTATCGTAGAATTCTTTCCACCATATTCCAGTGGTGTACCAAGGGCTCTTTCATGTGTTGGCTCACCTGATTCCCAGCAAAACATAGGTCAGGTCTTGTTATGGTTAAGTAAATTAACTTACCTACAAGCCACCGGTATTGTGCTGGATCTTCAAATAGTTTATCAAGTGGATCTTCTTGTTCTTTCTCCCCCTTTCTCCTGACCTTATAGCCATCTTCAAGTGGTGTCTTGGCCGGTTTAGAACCTAATTTTCCTATTTCTGTAAGCAAATCAAGTGAATATTTTCATTGGGATAGAAACAAGCCTTTCGGAGAGCGGCATATTTCTATTCCTAGAAAATATTTAAGTTTACCTAGATCTTTTATATCAAATATTTAAGGAAAAGTTTGGTTTCTTGAATACCTGCTTGATCATTGCCGAAAATGATCAAGTCATCTACATATACCAAGATCACAATGATTCATCGAGCACTTTGAGAAGTAAACAAGGTGTGATCAGCCTCTGATCTTTTAAATCCCTTGGCTGTTAATGTGAAGCTTAGCTTGTGATACCAGGCTCTTGGGGATTGCTTCAACCTGTAAATGGCTTTTCTAAGTTTAAAAACTTTGCCTAACACTTCACCGGTTTTAATATCCTGAAAATGAAAGTTGTTAGGTCCAAATATAGCATAAGCATTGAGATCGGTGGTAGCTCTTTTTACCGAGACCAAATTATTGCTAAATGTGGCCATATAGAAGGCACTAGATTAATTTCCAAAGAGGTTTAAATTTCCTATGCCTTTAATTGGCACTCTAACTCCATTAGCAATTTCAACATGACCAGAGGTGTTTTGAATATTATTTAGTAGATTGGGATCTTTAATCATATGGTGAGAAGCTCCTGAATCTACTAAAAGAGTTTTTGAAGAGTTAGAGGCTAGAAAGGTGATACCAGACTCCTTGCAAATTTGCATGGTCTTGATTATTGCCTCTAAGTCTGCTCTGCTCATGGTGATCATGCCATTGTTCTCTGAAGTGGAGGCTTGATTAGAATAGCCATTTGGAGCATTTTGGTTCAGACCGAGTGATGTAGTTGGTTGAGCGGCTGGAGCATAATTTGAAGCATTTGCTTCATTCGCTTGTTGCCTTGCTCTGAAGCTGGCTCTGAGATGAGGATGAAGGATAAAGCACTCCTCCTTGGTGTGTCCTCTCCCTTGGTTGAATTTGCCAATGTTCTTGCAATGTTCACATTGCTTTGTTGTTCCTTTCTTGTTGGAACTGAATGGGGGTTTGTAAAACCCTTTGTTTGTCGTTGGCAACTCTCCTTTGCTGAAGAGATCTAAGGAGCCTTGCTCCTTTTGGATTTGAGAGCAGACGTTCTCAAGGCTTGGTAGCTTCTCCTCCCTTAAAATGTGTTGTATAAGATCATTGAATTTTGGATGGAGAGATTGGAGAAGTCCAAACACTCGATCTTGCTCTCTTCTTTCCTCTATAATTTTGAAGTCTTTTGTGCTTGGCCTCAGCATATCTAATTCAGCAAGTAATGACCTATATTTACCGAAATGTTTGGTAAAATCTTGATCTTCTTGAGTGAGGTTGCTGAGCTCTTTCTTCACTTCGAATACTCTTGAAAGATTGGTCATGTCTCCATACACCTTCTTTAGAGTTTCTCAAAGTTCTTGAGCTGTCTCGCAATATGAGTAAGATTCAAATATTGAATCACTCAAGGAGCTGTGGATTATGCTGAGCACCATTTGATATTTTTGTAGCCATTTTTCCCAAGCTCCTTCATCTTCTTCTTGAAGCTCTTTTCCTTTGGCTGGTTCTATTTGATTCTACAAGCCACGACCATATATGTTCGATTTTGTGGATCATGACCATAGGAGATAGTTTTCTCCTCTTAGGGTGACCCTTATTGCGGTTGGTTTTGTCTCCTCCATGATTGAAAGAAATGGCTAGCCAGTTGATAACCTACAGCTCAACTTCACACAAACTTCTCTAGGATAAATATTTCAATCTCAAAGTTTGGAACCGATAGTTCTTTGAGGAATTTCCAGAAATATACCACTCTAACTTCACACAAACTCGTCTAGGATGAATATGTATCAATCTCAGAGTTTTTAAGGAAGTTAGAAGGATGTATTTCCAAAATAACCAAATAAATTTTCGGAGAAGAAGGTGAACAGTGTTACCAACGGAAATATTTTTTTTGAATTTTCGAAAAATATCTCTTGATTCAGAGCTTTGTAGAGCTTGTGAATGCTGCGGAAGCTTTGAATATGATGGAGGAGAGGTTGTAGGTGCAAAAGAGAGCAAGAGAAGGAGTGATTCCTCAAGTGAGTTTCTGAAATTTTCTTGGGCTGTAACAATGGTGGGTGAGAAAAAAAACTTGAGAAAGAGAATGATGAAATCAAAGGATAGATCTTGTTTATGGATCAATGCTCTGATACCATGTTAGAATTCAGAGATTATACTTCTAGATTGAGAGTAAGACTTGCGGAAAGACTAAGAGAAAGAATGGGAGAGTTTAGAAATTTTATTATCTCTTAGAGATTTTATTATCTCATTAGTTGTAAAGTGTTACAATGAGTTACATATTTATAGAACTCTCAAAGAAATAACTAGAGTCCTTTCTTCTCTTCTTGGGCCTGAATTCCCTAGTTCAAATGTTTCGCGGTAAATGTTTTTTTTAATTTGTTAACATTTTATATATATTATTTATTATGTTTTTTACTAATAACATTTAATGTTTTTTTCCAGCAAAAGTGAAGATGGGACCTTTGCATCAACGAGATGGTCAAGGAGGAATTCAATGATAAGGCTATGAAGCGTTTGGCAGGCACCGTCTCGGATTGGAAGGAGAAATGGCATTTCAAAGGAGATGACGCGAAGGGACGGGTTCTAGGCATGGGATCGGTTCACGATGTATGCACGGAGAGCGGAGGATGATCCAGTTCAGCTTCGGACCCAATTAGAAGCTGCGCACGCTAAAATTTCATCTCTCGAGGTTTCTGAACAAACAATGAAGGAAAAGTTTGAGAGCTTGGACATCTTGTTTGACGTTCTTGCAGCAGGCAATCCAGAGTTTGCTCGGGCTTTAGAAGCGAGACGGGCAACTTTTCGACAACCTCCGCAGCAGACTGAGTTGGACCGTAGAGCCGCAGAAGCCAACCTATATGACGAAATAAATTTTGATTCTTAGATTTTTAAGTTTTTTAGTTATTTTAAACAACTTTTTGTATTATATTTTTTTATTTATTTTCATTTTAGTTTTTTTTTTTAATTTAATTTAAATTATTAAATGAAATATATATTTTTAAAATTAATTATTAATATATATTGTATTTAACGACGAATTTACGACCACTGCATTGGTAATTCGTCGTACAAGTTATGACGAATTAACGACATCGATCTACCATGTCGTCGGTATTTCGTCGTAAATTTTACGATGAATTATCAATGCATTGGTCGTAAATTCGTCGTTATTGTTACAACGAATTACCGACGAACTTACGACATTTTGTTATGACGAAACTACGACCACATTATATGATGTATAATGTTTACGTCGATGTTAGGACGAATTTGTTTACAATGCGTTTACGATAAATGTTAGGCGTCGTAACATCTTACAACGGATTTACGACGAATGGTCCATTATGATGAGCGGGTTACGACGAATTGGCAATAGTCATAAATCCGTTGTAAATGTGGATTAGCGACGATTTTACATTGAATTCTTCTGTCGTTAAAGACGTGTTTTCTTGTAGTGTTTAAACATCAAAAGTATTGCATTAACACTTTAAACTTTCAAACTATTTTTACTAACATTTTAAATCTTGAAACTGTCTCCTTTATTTTTCTGCCATAAAATTTATTATAAAATACTTACCGGAAAACTAATAGAATTTTTGACGGTAATATGACGAACCTTTTTGATGGTAACCCAACAGATTTCTAACAAAATAGTTCTGACAAAAAATTTTAAATTAAAATGGTTATATCAACGTACATATTTCTAACGGATTTTTGACGGTTACTCAAAAATACGTCAGAAATTTTTCGACAGATTGTCGACAGAACTATTATGTCGAAAATCCGTCGAATGAAAATCTCGTAGGAAATTCTGTCAGTTTCCGTAACTTTTTTGTAGTGATAGAATTTCGATGGGATCTTAATTCAACAGATTTTTGACATAATAGTTCTGTCAGTAATCCGTCAAAAATGTTTTGACGTATTTTTGAGTAACCATCGGAAATCCGTTGGAAAATATACACATTGATATAGTCGTTTGATTTTCTAAAATTTTGACGAAACATTTTAGCTATAAATCCATCGGATTACCGTCATAAATATTTGTCGGATTACTATCAGAAATTCCATCAAATTTTGGTAACTATTTTGTAGTAAGTTTTATGGCGGAGAAAACACGGAGGTACTTTCAAAGTTTAAAGTGTTAGTAAAAATAGTTTGAATGTTTAAAGTGCTAGTGTAATACCTACGAGGTTTAAAGTGCTTGCATTTGCCACTTTCAAGGTTAAAAACGTTATTTTCCCGATAGTTTTATGAAAAATTTATTATTTTTGTGGCCACGAAGTTTAATTTTTTGACTAAACATTGTTATTTAAAATAAAATTAATATAATATAATTTTATTTATTTTAAGGTTAATAATATATTTGAAATTTGGAATACAGTAGTAAGTATAACTACGAAGATCGTATGCTTAATCCTGTTAAAATGTAAAAATTATCAACATTTTCAACTACGTAAAATTTTATGATATGATATGCTTAGAAAACATATTAGCACTGTTTTTACGTAAAATTTTTTTAAAAAAAATAGAAAAAAAACACACTGGCTTTACAACTCCAAGGAATAGAATAATCATATTTTTTTTCCAATTTCTTTTGATCTCCCTCACTATTTCTCCTTACATGTAAATAAAAAGATAGTGAGGGAGAAAAATGGTGGACCCGAGAAGGTTAAGTCAGTGTATTTATAAGAACATAAGACATCAAAGCAGAGAGGCAAAGAGCTTAATTCCATAACAAGAAAAAGCCAAAGAGCATAAAAGATTAATTATTAGATCTAATAGAGAACACAAATCTATTTTCCTCAAATCAAAATCAGTAGAAGAATGAGTTGGTGGGGAGTGAAGGGAGGAGGATTGGGAATGGTGGAAGAAGTTTGGAGAAAAGGTCCATGGACCGGCGATGAAGACCGTCTCTTAATCGAATACGTCCGTGTTCATGGTGAAGGTCGTTGGAACTCTTTTGCCAGACTCGCAGGTACCACCACTTTTTGTGTGTTGCATGATTTTTTTTTTTTTTTTTTTTTGATGTCACCAATTTCCAATATTTTAAAGAAAATTATTTCGGTAACCGTAAACGCAAACTCCAAACACAAACTAAAATAATTTTTTTTTTCATTCGATGTGCACGCATACACTTTGCATAAAATTTTACAAAATGGAAATTTTCTTCTTAAAATTAATGTTTTATATTTCCACTTGTAATTGTAAAGGTAAACGCGCGCAAAAGTTAACAAATAAAACAATCGTAGCCTTTTTGATCATTATCAAGAAATTTATTGATTTTATGAATGCTTGATCGTTAGGATTGAAGAGGAATGGCAAAAGCTGCAGACTAAGGTGGGTGAATTACCTTAGACCTGACCTCAAGAGAGGGCAGATCACTCCGCATGAAGAAAGTATAATACTTGAGCTACACGCAAAGTGGGGAAACAGGTAAGAAGAAACCTCAAAACAAAACATTTCAAGAAAAAAAGTATAATACTTTTTACTTTCCTTTCTCTATGGCTTTTTGTCTTGACTCTTGAGATTTTGTATAGGTGGTCAACAATTGCACGTAGCTTACCAGGAAGAACAGATAACGAGATCAAGAACTATTGGCGAAATCATTTCAAGAAAAAGACAAAGCCTACGACTAACAATGTAGAGAAGATAAAGAGTCGTCTCCTAAAGAAGCAACAATTTAAGCAACAGAGACAAATGGAATTGCAACAAGAGCAACAGTTGTTTCAGTTAGACCAACTCGATATGAAAAAGATAATGTCTTTACTCGAAGACAACAGTATCTATGCTCCTCATCAAATGGCACATTCATCAAAAACCTTTGGGTATAACCCTAATTTGGTAGAAGAGCAGCTACAAGGGAGATTTTCTCCGGTAAACATTCCTGAAGCTACAACTATGAACGAAGAAAATACGATATGGGATGGGTTTTGGAATTTGGATGTTGTGGATGTACATAGTGAGAACTTGGGTCTTGCTTCTGGCCCAAGGAAATCTTATTTCCATAACTTGGTGATTCCATTTTGTTAAGTATGGTCGACTGTTGGAGTTTGATTTTCTATATTTTTCATCTTTTGGTTTGGTAACTAGTTTATATTATGAACTATACATTAAAAAAAAAATCTAATGCAATGAGTAGTTTGTGATGAAGTGTGTACGTACGTAATGGAAGACGACTTAGTTTAAGTTCAAGGTTTATTTTAAAATCAAACGTAAATGATTGAGGAGACCAAGTAGCATTTGGGCCAGTGGCGTAGTCAGGGCATCACCAAGGTGTAGAATGTCTGGCCCCTTGAGTTTGAGACTGCTTGGGAAGGGTTGAGGGTGTTCTCAAATAGAAAAATCTATATAAAAGCTGATCCTGGCAAAAAGAGACTAAAGGTCTTGGCCCAGAACTTCTTTAAAAAAAAATGATTGAAGACTTTCTGGTCAGTTGACCCCGTAATTCTTGAACTTTCTGGTCAGTTGATTTGCAACTTGAAAACCTGAAATTTGTCTGGTTCGTTTATCAAGCTCAGCCTTTATTTGTTTTGTGGGTGTGCTTCTATTTTGAAATATTGATGTTCTGTAATTTTATTCCCAGTTTCATTACTTATAAAATTATATCTAACACTAACAAATATTCATATTACATTCTAGAAATGATACTCTTCCTAGCCCAAATTAAAGCTTCCATCTCCGAGTGAAGAGGCCTCTTCATGTGGCACTTTGCTCTTAAAACTATCACATGATTATTTTCTACTAAACAAAACCAACCCAAACTGGTAAATGGATCAGTATAGACTTCCAAGATCCATCTCTCCGACATCTAAGAGTGTGAGAAGAACTTTCTGGTTCTTCTCTTTTCTCTGGTTCTCCTAGAGGCTCTAGCTAGTTTAGTTGTCTCCCAAACCAATTGTTCACTTCACGCGTGACCTAAAATGTCAAAAGGGTGTGTTTGGACACCTTGAAAAACCTTTTTATTCTTTGTCTTCCATAAAAACTACAAAATCCATTAAAAAAAAAAAGAAAAGCATATCGCTCCTTGAAACTGGGAAGCAGTCTCCATAATAGAAGAGCCAAATTAGAAAAAAAAAACATAGGTAGATGAAATTTTTTATTTTTCAATGGAATCAAGGACATCTCCAAAGTTTGTAAAGATGAAGAGCATTTTAAAAAAACATGATTTATTGTTTCTTCTGCTACCTCGTGCATCTTTGACAAGTATTATCACAATTTAACCCCTAATGATTTAAACATGAAGTTACCGCTAGAATACCCGAAGCTATTTGGTATAGAATATTGCCTAGTTTGTAATCAAAATCAATAATTCCATAGTATATTTCCAAATTTGTAACGCAGTAATTAATCAGAATCTACCAATAGAACTTGGCATAAACACTGGTTCCAATAAGGTAAAACAAGCAAACAAAATAAAAACCGAACAAAATCCATCAATCTATGAATACACCTTATTTAGTCAATAGTCTACTATCCTACCTCTAAAATTAAGCTTCATATTATGTTATTTTCCGCTTCTTGCACTGATGATTACCTTCAATCACATGCAAACGCAGAAAAATACCTCTCTTTCCCCACCTGATTTCACCAAAACATTTTCCAGTTGTCCGTTCCCATATAATGCAATTTTCTAGTTCCTATATAAAAACCTCTTCTCCATCTGATCAACACTCAGAGCGTTGCCCATCATCTTCGGAACGTAAAGCACATTCTTGATCGTATTTTTGATCCCATTCTTGGTCATGATGCTCAGATCTTCCATTCCTTGAACCATTGCAATATCTCGAGTAATAAATCTAACCCTAGCTCTGTATGTTCTGTCCAAAGTAGTGAAATACTTGTCATATGGAGTCATATGATTGGTGGCACTTGAGCATAGCATCCACATGTCCTCATCCAATCTCATATCATCAGGATATAATACTAACAATTCAGACTGAGGTAAATATTCTAGCATATCCCAAAGATCTTTGGCCGAAGCAGCCGAGAGAGTCTTTCTGAAAAGAGAATCTGTGAGAGCAGACAGCAATATCTGAAGCGCTTTCATATCTTTTCTCACGAGTTCTATCCATTTGCAAAGCTCCTCGACTTGAAGAGACGAGGCTAACTCTGTGTTCTTCGATGGATTCGGAGGTATTCCATTTTCAAGGACATCCCAAAGTCCTTTCTCTATTAGCGTTGTTTTCAACATCACCGACCAGACTTCAATGAACAGGCAGGGGCGTAGGGAGTCATTGACAAATGGGATCAGCTGACCCCAACTAATTAAAAAAATCTATGTTATGTGTTTAGAGAAAATTTTTATGACCCCACTTAAAAAATAAGTATGTGTTGAGTAATGCCATTTTGTCTTCAAACCATTCTGTTGGAAAACTAAAGTCTAGTTCAAGTGGGAAGATAGTTGTTGGAACGGTTGAGTTGTTGAATTATGTTGCTTGTAAGAATAAACTAATCTAATGTTTTAATAGATCTAAGTGGGGTTGGTAGTAGCTTTGACAGAGAGTAGTTATCCTTGTTTCGTTTAAGTATGCACTGGAGGAGATTTGAAAAAAACAGAAGCTTATTGTATGATTGTTCTTCTTTCAAAAACACTCACTCAAATTCTGATTCAAACACAGTTATGAAGGATCATACACAAAACTCTGATTTATGTTAAGAATTATAACATGGTATCAACATGGTATCAGAGCTAGTGATGATCGATGAAGCTACATTGAACAAGGAAGAAACTGGGAACCAAAAAGGTATGGAAAAAGAAAAGGCGTTGGTTCAAGAAACCAAAGAGAACAAGAAGGTGTTCAACGAAGACACCGAACAAGGAAAGAAGAAATTGTGTCATCTTGAGAACAGAGGCATCCGAGGGGAAGAGGAACATAGTATGTTCGCAGCAAGACAAGAAAATCGAGAATCAAGAGAAGAAAATATATGGCTAATTGACAGTGGATGCACAAGCCATATGACACCAAATGAGAAAATGTTTGTTAAAATCGACACAAACATAAATGTTCCAATTCGAGTTGGAAATGGAGCTGTGCTGATATCTAAGGGAAAGGGAGATATAAAAGTAATGACGAAGAAGGGCAAGAGAATTATCAAAGATGTCTTGCTTGTGCCTAAACTTGGTAAAAATCTTCTTAGTGTTGCTCAAATGATCACAAACGGATATGAGGTCAACTTCAAAGGAAGAAGCTGTGTTATACACGATCCACTTAAGAGAAAAATTGGTGAAGTTCTAATGATAAACAAAAGTTTTCACATCAAATGGCCATCAAGTGAAGAAAAGGCAATGGTGGCAAAGGATTCAGTGGCAGAATTATGGCACAATAGGCTCGGGCATACAGGATACACAAATCTGAAGATGTTACAGTCAAAGAACATGGTAAGAGGACTACCTAGATTCACTGTAAATCAAGAGGGATGTGAAAGTTGCATTCTTAGCAAGCACATAAGAGACTCTTTCCCATGAGAATCAGAAACAAGGGCAAGAGAAAAACTGGAGTTGATTCACAATGATGTGTGTGGACTTATGCAAAACACATCTATCAGTGGAAGCAGGTATATACTTACCTTCATTGATGATGCTACTCGAATGGTTTGGGTCTATTTCCTGAAAGCAAAATCAGAAGTGTTTTAAACTTTCAAAAAATTCAAAAATCTTGTCGAAAATCAAGCAAGCTGCAGGATCAAGAAGATTAGAACAGATAGAGGAACATAATACTTATCTGGTGAATTTACAAGATTCTTGGAAGAAAATGGTATAGAAAGACAACTGACAGCAGCCTACTCTCCACAACAAAATGGTGTTTCCGAAAGAAGAAACAGAAGCCTAGTCGAGATGGCCAGAGCCATGATCAAAGCCAAGGATCTACCGTTGAAATTTTGGGCTGAGGCAGTTCACAATGCAGCCTATGTTCAAAACAGAACACCAACAAGAGCTCTTATGATCAAGACCCCCTTAGAAGCTTGGAATGGAACTAAGCCATCAGTAAGTCACATGAAAGTGTTTGGTTGTGTGTGCTATGTACACATTCCAGATGAAAAGAGGAAGAAGTGGGATGACAAATCGAAGAAGGCCATATTTGTTGGGTACAGTTCTCAAACAAAAGGATACAGAGTGTATCTGTTGAAAGAAAACAAGATTGATATATCCAGAGATGTCATTTTTGTTGAAAACAGTAAGTGGGATTGGGACAAGAATGAAGTAGCCAAGCATTATCACCCACTTGCAGAACCAGACATTAGAGAAGAAGAAGAAGAAGGACCCAGAGCAGAAGAGACTGAATCAAGCGACGATGAATGCAGAGAAACTAGAACCTTGCAGAATATCTCTCAAAGAAAAAATCACCACAGTTCTGGAGGAGGCTCGAGTAGTTCAAATCCACCAAACAGGAAAACTAGATTGATGGGGGATATTCTACTCACTGCTCCATATGCAGATTTTGAATACTCAGCTGCAATGGAAGGTTGTTTCTCAAGCTCTGTAGAACCAGCTCTTTTCGAAGAAGCTGCAAAACACACAGAGTGGAAAGAAGCTATGAAAGAAGAGATAAAAATGATTGAGAAGAATCAAACCTGGGAGTTGGTCAAGAGGCCGCCAAACAAGAATGTAGTGGGAGTCAAATGGATATATAGTGTGAAAACAGATGCAAAAGGAAACTTGGTAAAGCACAAAGCAAGACTGGTTGCAAGAGGATTCACTCAGCAGCATGGGGTGGATTACTTGGAGACATTTTCTCCTGTCTCCAGACATGAAACTATCAGGTTACTTCTTGCAGTAGCTGCTCAGCGAAAGTGGAAACTTTTTCAGCTTGATTTCAAGTCAGCATTCCTAAATGGAAAGCTTGAAGAAGAAATCTATGTTGAGCAGCCTCTTGGATTCGAAGAAGAAGGAAGAGAAGACCATGTTCTTCGCTTGTACAAGGCTCTGTATGGTTTAAAGCAGGCACCTAGGGCTTGGTACAGCAGAATTGATGAGTTTTTCTTGAAAGAAAACTTCAAACGAAGTGACAACGATCATGCTCTTTACACAAAGGAAGTGCATGGAAAGATTTTGATAGTTTGCATCTATGTAGATGATCTCATTGTCACTGGAGATGACGAGCAAATGGTGGAGACGTTCAAGACAGCAATGAAGGATGAGTTTGAAATGTCTGATCTAGGATTACTGAACTACTTTCTGGGAATGGAGATTGAGAAAACTCAAGAAGGAATTTTTCTGTCTCAAGAATGCTACGCAAATAAATTATTGGAGAAATTTAACATCAAGGATTGCAACATCGTGGGAACTCCATTGGCCCCTCAACACAAGAATCAATATGAAGGAGATTATCCAGTCGACTCCAAAACCTATAGAAGTCTTATAGGAGGACTGCTGTATCTAACAACCTCTCGCCCTGACCTGATGTTTTCTGCTTCTTACTTGTCAAGGTATCTGAAAGATCCAAGAGGAAAACATCTTCAGGAGGCAAAGAGAATACTGAGATACATCAAAGGAACTATCAACATGGGTTTGATGTTCACTAGTGTTAACGAACCAAGGCTGATAGGTTACCCAGATAGTGATTGGGGAGGTTGCAAAGAAGATTTAAAGTCAACAACAGGATATTGTTTCAGCATTGGATCAGCAATTTTTTCTTGGCAAACTAGCAAGCAAGATAATGTGGCTCAATCTACAGCTGAGGCAGAGTATATGGCATTATGTGCAACTGCAAATCAATCAACATGGCTAAAACGTTTGCTTGAAGATCTAAGGTTTAACACTCAAGAGGGAGTACCTATCTATTGTGATAGTCAGTCTGCAATAGCAATTGGAAAGAATCCAATTCAACACAGGCGAACCAAACATATTCAGATCAAGTATCATGTGGTTAGAGACTATGAAAGAAATGGTGACATTCAACTTCAGTACTGCAAAGGTGAGAAACAAGTTACAGATATATTCACTAAAGCCTTGGGAAGTCAATCTTTTGAAAATTTCCGTGAAAAGCTCGGTTTGAGGTACAAAATGGCAAGAGGGAGTGTTGAGTAATGCCATTTTGTCTTCAAACCATTCTGTTGGAAATCTAAAGTCTAGTTCAAGTGGGAAGATAGTTGTTGGAACAGTTGAGTTGTTGAATTATGTTGCTTGTAAGAATAAACTAATCTAATGTTTTAATAGATCTAAGTGGGGTTGGTAGTAGCTTTGACAGAGAGTAGTTATCCTTGTTTCATTTAAGTATGTACTGGAGGAGCTTTGAAAAAAACAGAAGCTTATTGTATGATTGTTCTTCTTTCAAAAACACTCACTCAAATTCTGATTCAAACACAGTTATGAAGGATCATACACAAAACTCTGATTTATGTTAAGAATTATAACAGTATGACCCCATCACCAAATTAATTTATACATAAAATAAAATCAGTTTTATACCATTTTATTTAGTTGGTTTCATGTTTAGATTATGATTTTATGACCCACTGGTTCATGTCATAGGAAATAACTTCTGGTAGAGAGTCGGTGGTCTCGCCACCTGTATAACCATATGCTAAACTCTGTCAACACAGCAACTCACTTGTCAAGCGCCACATTTATCTATCTCCCTCATAAGCTCATTAAAGCAATCATGTCTACATACCATTAACAACAAAACTATTAATCCCTCTCTCTCAATAAATACACCTGACAAACCAACACAAACTATATAAAAACAGATACCCTGAAGAATCAAGGAGTTATAGAATAACACACTCTAAACAAAACTATTGTATTGGGAAAATGAAGAATCTGGCCTGATAGTGTGGGAGGGGTTTTACCTCATTGATGGCAGCAGCAGCTTGTGAGTCTAGAAACAAAGGCTGGTCAGAAGAGTGGAAATCTATACCTGCAGCAAATATATCAGGCTAGAGAATATCCCATTATACATCTATAAAGGTATATTATTCGATCACTTTACAATAATGATATACGTGTGTATATATAGCGACTAGGATCATACCTATAGGAGATATCTAAGAATGATAATATCACAAGTAAAAAGCAACCTAATGTATGTGTTTGGCTCTTTAGTGATTCACATTATTCTTAGACTGAGTTACAGCATATTGACTGTCAGTGAGTGTCACAAAGAGTCAACGACAACCTCCCTCTCCAAAGAAAATGCTAATAATTTGATTTTTATGACAAAGAAAGCTTTCATTCACGAACTATGCGCAAATGACGAGGTTACACTAGGTAACCACAATGGCGCAGTAGTATTTACAAAAGAAAAAGAAAACCCACGGGTGCGTGCACAACATGCAAGATGATCCACATGAGCATTGATGGCTCTTGGAACATAGGATGGACTAAAGAGGTAGAAACTTTTTGATGAGATACAAGTAGTGGAAAAGGTAGTTACTTATCTATGTGGTTTTCATGTATTAATGGGGTAGTTAATGTCTTTCAGTTTGTGTATTTAAGGAATATTGATTTATCAAATAGAAGAAGAGAAAATTGTAGTCACTTGTCTAAAATTTTTAAGAACTGAAGTGTTATTGTCTTAATTTCTGATCAATATTGAATCGGTTTCGTAACTGGGACGTATCAGTTGTATCAGAGCCATAATCCATGGAACTCTACAATGAGATCTATGGAGCTCCCATCTTCGATGTCTATGACAATGAAGAACCATCATTGGTGGTTCTACATGCTGCTATGAAGAAGGAGTTTGTTACACTGCAAGATGAGTTACATGAAGAGATGAAGAAGATGGTGCAATATTGGGAGGATCGAGCATCAATTTGGAGTAAGAAGATGAAGACGGTGAAGAAGCCAAACATGCCGGTTAAAGTACAGATGGCCACCGATTTGCAGGTTTCAACGGAACCTCAAAGATTGGTGACTTCATCCCCTACAGGACTAGCGATTTCAGCACCAAAATGCCAATGGTCTCGAACTGTTCCAATTAGATGCAACCATCACACTTCTCGGACTAGAAAGCTGAAAAGGTGTAATCAATCAAACTCCTCTAATCTCGGATGTAGAGTTAACTATATGCAGCCTCGAGAACATGATGAGCTTCCTCGATCGTCTTCCCCACGGTGGACCTTCCAAATTTCATTCTATGTGTTTTCTAGTCGTGTCAAGGACAGAGCTAATGCCAATCAGAAACATCCATTTGATCGTGGAAAAGCGTTAAGTTCATGTGGAATCGTGGATTGGTGTCGAACCTTGAGGACAAGGTTCTTTGGAGGGTGGAATATATGTGAGATACGAGTAGTGGGCAGGGTAATTACTTACGTAAGTGGTTTTTATGTATTAGTGGGGTAGTTAATGTCTTTCAGTTTGTGTATTTAAGAAAGATTGATTTATCAAATGGAGGAAGAGAAAATTGTAATCACTTGTCTAAAATCTTTAAGAACTGAAGTGTTATTGTCTTAATTTCTGATAAACATTGAATCGGTTTCGTAACTGGGACGCATTAGTGGTATCAGAGCCATAATCCATGGAACTGTACAATGAGATCTATGGAGCTCCCATCTTCGATGTCTATGACAATGAAGAACCATCATTGGCGGTTCTACATCATTTAGTTTTAGTTTTATATCCATTGTTTTCTATATTACATAAACTAACTAACTAATGTGATTTCTTGATAAATTTGGAGTTGATTAGTTTTCAATTTTGAGTACTTAACCAATATCAATAG